>OY755205.1:10622675-10865497 GCA_963576765.1 Draba incana
TCTTTTAACAACCCTTTTGCCTCTGCCAAGTACATTGCTTTTCTATTCCACTCAACTTCTGCAAGAGTGCAAAGTTTGCACAAACCAGATATCATAGTACAATATGTTGAAGTATTGGGACTCACTCCTCTCTTACCCATCTCCTTCATTAGCTCTCTCGCTTGAAGCATCTTCCCAATTTTAGCAAATTCACTGATAAGCACATTATAAGTGCTGGTTTTCGGAACGAACCCATCCGCGATCATCTCACAGTAAATCGTCATACTTTCTTTCTTATTCCCAATCTTAGCTTGACCAGAAATTAAAGCATTGTACGTAAAATCATCAGGGCGTATACCTCTACTCTTCATTTCGCTCAGCCATTTTTCCACTTCTTTTAGTAGCCCGGCATCAGAGAGACCTCTTATTATCGTATTGTAGGTTGCAACATTTGGGGATACTCCTGCTTCCAACATAACATAGTATGTCGAAAGAGCTTTTCCTACATGACTGCCCACGAAGTATCCATGCATAAGCGCATTGAACGTTACAGTGTCAGGAACAAAGCCTCTCTCTTTCATATCCTCTATAACCATAGCTGCCTTTTTCGTCATACCAAGTTTGCACAGAGTTGCAATAAGAGTGTTGTAAACTTGCTTACTGAGTTTAATTCCATAACCCAGGAGTTTCTCGTGCGCTTTGAATATCACATCAGCTCTTTTATGGTTTGAACACGTGTCAAGAAAAATTCGGTATGTCGTTAAGTTAGGATGGATCTCCATAGACATCATTTGGTTCAATATGTCAATTGCACCATCCATCTTACCCTTTTCACATAGCGTTTGAACCACAATGTTGTAACTCATCAGACTCGGTTTTATCCCACGACTCTTCATCTCATCCCAAACCTTAAGGATACCTTTGAAGTTGCCTTGCTTTCGTTGTGAATTCATCACTATGTTAAATGTAACGATATCAGGTTCTATACCCTTGTCTTTCATTCCTTTGTAGGCCCAGTCTGCTCCGGCTTTACCAAACTTTAACAACCCATTGATTAAGACATTGTAAGAGACAACATCCCACGACATCCCATTCTTTTCCATTTCTTCAGCCCAAGCAAGAGCAGCTTCTTCGTATCCTCCTTTGAAGAACACATCAATTAAAGATGTATAGTTAATATGATCCAAGGTCACTCCTTTAGATACCATGTCTTCGACTAATCCCGTAACTTCCTTAGTCTTACCAATTCTTTTCAAATGATTCACCAGAGTATCAAGTATGTAATTGTTTTCCTCCAACCCAATGAGCTTCATCTCCTTGTTCATTTCAATAGCCACTTCCTGCTTCCCTGCCTTAAACAAGCCATCAATTACTGTACCATAAGTAATGCTATTCGGCACAATATTTTGGTCCTCCATTTTCCTCATAACACTAACAGCTTTTTCGAGCATTCCTTTCTTCACATAGCCATTTATCATACTAGAGTACGTGACAACATTCGGAAATACACTTTTCTCTAACATCTGTGTAATGACAGATTCTGCACTGCTTAAATCCCCTGCTTTGCATAATCCATCTACCAAAGCCGTATAGGTAACCGCATTTGGAACTTGATTATCATCCAAAAGCATCTTAAATGTTATCTCAGCCTCACTATATTCCCCTGCCTTAAACAAACCATCCATCAAAACAGTATATACAACTAAATCTACAGGAATCCCACGCACGACCATTTGACTGTAAAGAGCCAAAGCACCGCGGTAACTTTCTGCTTTAAACAACGAATCAACAAGTGTAGTATAAGTTACATGGTTTGGATATACACCCATCTCCTCCATTTCCCTCAGAAGCAATCCCGCTTCCATCAATTTCCCGTCTTTGCACAATCTGTTAATAATCGAACTAAAAGTAACAACATCCGGATAAAACCCACTCATAACCATACCTTCGTAGGCTTCTTCAATATCATGTAGATTGTAGTAAGAGCTTATGAGTATAGTATGTGTGATAAGGTTTAATTCCGAGATTCCGTCAACTAACGCCTTAGCTCTAGCAAAGTTTCCAACTTTACAAAACCCATCAATCAGAGTATTGTAGCTAACCATATCAAGCATTATACCTTTCTTCACCATTTCAGATAAAAACCCATAAGCCTCATCAACAAAACCATGCTCACATAAACCCCAAATCACAGTGTTGTAAGTAACAGTATCGACGCTTACTACTCTATTCCTAAGTAATCTAACTGCAAATCTCAATTGACCCATTTTGCATAAAGAATGAATCAACACATTGAGAGCAAAAACATCGTTGGAAACTCCACAAGTTATCATCTTGCTGTAAATCAACGAAACCTGGTAAGGATTAAAATGGTGAATCAGACTATTCCAGAGACGTAAATCCGGAACAACCCCGAAACTACACATCGCAGAGAGAGTCCTCGCTGCATTGTAAAGCCTCCCGTAGCTTAAATAAAGACGAAAGAGAGTGCGAAAGAGGGAAACGTAAACCCTAGTCTTGTTGGTAGCTGAATCTGGGTTCAATCTCCGTTCTGGGATTTGGGGTGGTTTGATTATTGAGAAATTGCGGAAATCAGAGAGAGAGAATCTGTATTTTGCGGTATAGTTATTCAAAATCCTTATCATCATCAGAAGCAGGATTTGGAGTTCATCTAAATCTCCAAGGTTCTACAGAGATTCATAGAGAGCTCTCATGGCGTCTGCTTCTGACGAACGACGCATCGTTTCCCCTAAACCTTACACACTGAAGTAAAGAATTTCCAAAGCTCGAAGACGAGAGTCAAGACGGCGTCGTTTCAGTTTCTTAATACGATGTCGTTTCCATTATTATATTACTGGGCCTGTTTTGGGCTAGAAAACAAATTTTATATTTTGTGGATTTAAATTTAATTAATAATGTGATGCTATATCACACGACTTATCCAAAACAAATAACGTTAACAAACAATAATTGCATCTCTTGAGCCGTCGGATATCTCTAATTTTCCACGTGGCGAATTGTAGCTGGTCCGGAGAAAATGATGATTTGGTTCCGGTGCGTGAACGTTAGTTAGTTCCTATATAAATGTTCTCTTTCCCAATTATAGTAATTTCACAAAATTTCAGTATTAATCTCCTCTTAACCCTGAGAGAGCCGATCTACTGAGAAAATGGCGATGCGACGAGCCACCGGAGCAATGATCCGAGCCTGTGCTGCTTCATCTACTTCTACGGGTTACTTTGCTCGTCATTTTAATGTAAGAACTCTTCGATCCCCTTTATTAGGGTTCTAATTTGATTATCTAGTGATTTATTGGAGAAATCGTGATCAATCGGAGATTTATTGTTTAGTTTTTGTGGTTGATCCCGATTGATTTTACCGATCTATGCTTTTGTTTATTTCATTTTGATCCGAAATTTCACAATTGTTACATTTACATGCATCGGTTGAGTTTTTTTTAGTAATATATTGTAATAATCTATCTCCTTGTTTCTACACATGATTCATATGAATTGATTATTCAGTTAATTTGAAAGAAATGAGGAAATACAAGTTTGGTTTTGAAGATTTTCTGTGAACTGATCAGATCAGACTGTGTATGACTGACACGTGTGTGACCAGAATTAGGAAAGTACAACTGTGTATCCTCGAATCAGAGACTACAAGGTGTCTCTTTCTGGAATCGTGGAACGGCATGATTTTTGAGTACCCTATCTAATATTTTGGGCGTATATAAACTATGGAACACTAGTCTTGTGGTCTCTTTCAATGTGTTTTTTTTTATAACTTGTCAAAGTTCTTAGATATGTAATCATCAATTTTTTGGAGATGAGTATATATAAACTATATGTTAAATAGATTCCTGAACTGGCTTATGAAACAGGCAGCTTCTGGTGATAGCAAAAAGATTGTTGGTGTTTTCTACAAGGCCAACGAATACGCCACCAAGAATCCGAATTTCCTTGGCTGTGTCGAGAATGCGTTAGGAATCCGCAACTGGTTAGAATCACAAGGACATCAGTACATTGTCACAGACGACAAAGAAGGCCCGGACTGCGGTTAGTAATCATCAAAATCTTGATCCTCTTTTACTGTGCATGGAACAGACTATAATGCTAATGTATGGTTCCTTTGATGACACTCTTATAAATTGCAGAACTAGAGAAACATATCCCGGATCTTCACGTCCTAATATCGACCCCGTTCCACCCGGCTTATGTGACTGCTGAACGAATCAAGAAAGCCAAGAACTTGCAGCTTCTCCTCACGGCTGGTATTGGTTCGGATCACATCGACTTGCAGGCAGCTGCAGCTGCTGGCTTGACGGTAGCTGAAGTCACGGGAAGCAATGTGGTCTCTGTAGCAGAAGACGAGGTCATGAGAATCTTGATCCTCATGCGAAACTTCGTTCCAGGGTACAACCAGGTCGTCAATGGCGAATGGAATGTTGCAGGCATTGCCTACAGAGCTTATGATCTGGAAGGGAAGACGATAGGAACTGTAGGAGCTGGAAGAATCGGGAAGCTTTTGCTACAGAGGTTGAAACCATTCGGGTGCAACTTGTTGTACCACGACAGGCTTCAGATGGAACCGGGGTTGGAGAAAGAGATTGGAGCTAAGTACGTTGAGAATCTGAATGAAATGCTACCTAAGTGCGATGTTGTAGTCGTCAACACTCCTCTAACGGAGAAAACAAGGTACAATATCACCAACAACGGAGACGAATACACAGGAACAAAACTTTTGTCTGACGTTTTGTAAAATGGATTTATGTTCTTGTGTAAAACAGAGGAATGTTCAACAAAGAGCTGATAGGGAAAATGAAGAAAGGTGTTTTAATCGTGAACAACGCAAGAGGAGCCATCATGGAGAGGCAGGCGGTCGTGGAGGCGGTAGAGAGTGGACACATTGGAGGATACAGCGGAGACGTGTGGGACCCACAGCCGGCTCCTAAGGACCATCCATGGCGCTACATGCCTAACCAAGCCATGACTCCTCACATCTCCGGCACCACAATTGATGCTCAGGTTAATATTGTTTTTCCATAACAGTTAACAAATAGCATACAATCAATTGCTTTGAAACATATCCAAAATAAATAATATGTTGAGAACTCAAAACTGTGGTTGATTTAGTGGTAGATGTGATTTAAAGGCACATTTGTCATTTGAAGTAGAGATGTACAATCTGGATGTCAATTTGGTTCAGGAAGTAACCAAAGTGAAACTGAGAGTTTTGGTTTAGTAAGTTTTCAGGGTTGGCCTTCATGAAACATATTTAATTTTTCAATTCGGTATTTTCTTTCATTGATCAAGTTTGAAATCAGGTTTTGTTTATCTCGAATATAGTAGAATACGGGTTTAAACCAGCTGAATTTTGTTTTTTTATTCACCCATAATTTAGAGGTACTAAATATAGCATTTTGTTTTATTTTAAAAACCAGCTACGATATGCGGCGGGGACGAAAGACATGTTGGAGAGGTACTTTAAGGGAGAAGACTTCCCTGCTCAGAATTACATCGTCAAGGATGGTGAACTTGCCCCTCAGTACAGGTAAGTTTTCTAAACTCTTGCGTAATAATATCCAAAAGGCAAAGGTTTCAACTGAATAATAACGAGAATTTGTATTGAAAAAAACATATTCATATTTTCTTTTGTCCTTTCGGGAAAAAGTTGTAATAATTCAACAAGACATTTCTCTTGAGTCGATAATCAACGTGGAGAAAATGTTGTCTATATCTGCGCATGCTTCACTTATCTGTTTGTCATTTGTTCTTATTGTGATATCATCTCATCGTAGTTTCAACATTTTGAGTCAAATGTACGTATAGAATTATAACGTTATTATTTCATTGATGTACATTCTACATTCCTCTGTTTTTTTCGTTTTACACAACCTTACAAACCTGTGATGGTGAATGTGCTTTGAGGAGAGCAATTCGTTGACGTTTTGTGTGAACTGAAATGCATGATTCACAACACTTGGATTATTTTTTTAAATGAAAAAACTCGGTTACCAAAAAGCAAAAACCACAAGAATCACGACGAAAGTAACCTGAGGAAGGTGTAATAATTCAATCCATTACGAAAGAAAAGGAAACCCAAATTAAATACTGGCATTGTGCTTTTTTTTTTTTTTGTTTGTGAAAAATAATTTTGATAATTCAATATCGAAAATGAATCGTCTTGAACCAGAGCTTGTTAGGCACACACCGACACCGGGTCTAAGTACAAACATTGCGACAATATTTGCATAATTTTTCGAACGTGGGTCCATATTTGTATCAATATTTGACAACTATATCAATCAATATTATGAGTATTATTTAAAACTATGGTATAAATGATTGTTTTTTCGTTTTGTCAAGATGGGAGAAGAGGGTGGCAATGTTAATCATTGAATTTTGTAATTTGATCAAAACTGTGGTTAGATATAGTGACAACCAACTTTTGTTTACCAAATTTACCCTTTCTTAACATTGCATTATCTCATGTGTGTATATTTTATTCACTACATCAAACTACGTCAAACCGGAATTCATCTGAAAACCATGATTTATTCTTGGCCAAAAAAATAGTTTTTAATCTTTTTATTGACAACACAACTGGAATTATGAGAACAGCAAGTTTGTTATCACTTATCACCAAATCTGTAAAATGTTCCAATAGAGCTTGTGATTTTCCCATCATTGCATAATTGATAACAACATAAGGAATTTCATGACAATATATATTAACATCATAGAATATGATAATTGTAAAGTTACTTAATCATTATCAAATATCACGCAAATCTCAAACTTTCCTACAAACTTTTTTTTAGTAAAGCTTAATCATGGAATTACACAGTAGTAAAAGTTTTACTAATCAAAGCTCAATCTTACAGATTATTCCAGTTAATTATGATACGGATCTGATAAGATATGAGTTTTTTTTGGTAGTGAAGGTACGATATGGAGTTAAAGCTCTGAGACCTACTACCATACTTCTGTGTATCCGATCATTATAGACATTTATAAAGACATTTGTTGTCAGCATTTCCAAAATATCTATGATAAAATCAAAAAGATTTTATAAAAAGATTACTGAGAAAAAAATTTATAAAAAGATTATGCTAAATCACAACGACAGTTGATGAGGATGTTTTTGGCGCTGGAGTGTCATATCAAGAATCTAATCAAACAAACTTTATTCAAACTAAACATAGTAATCGGCTAATCGCTAAAATTAAAGTATTAAACAAAATCAAAAAGTGAAAATAGAGTTCAAGTTTGGAAATAATATATTCAGTCAGGGGTTATTTTTGGGAATAATGTAAACAAGAAAAGAAAAAAGCATTAATTTCAACCGCGAGGCAATCGCATATGGTAACTAGAAACCGACAAATAAAGTTCTGTGCACATGGGCCCCACTAAATACGAATACGACATAGTTGATTCACATCATACGAAACGACGCCGTTTCGGAACCATACCATACCATACGGCTCGTGAAAGTGCATCGCCGGTTAATATATTTTTCGTCTTCTACAAATTGAGACTCTCTCTCTCTTCGCTCTTAGATTTTTCTCTTTCGTTCTCTCTATTTTCTCTCGCATTTCAAAATTTCATTTCCTTATTTAGATTTCGTTAAGGTCGGCGATTCTCGAGTCCACAGATTTTTCGCTATTCCGCCGTCAAATATTCTCTACTCGGAGGTTTTTCGTTTCTCCACCGCTTGAATTCGCCGGTAAATTTCCCTATCTCCATTTTTTGTTAACGAACAATGCAAATTGGAACTGGTATCCGTATTTTCATGTGGTTTTGATCTCCTCGAGTCGCATTTTGAATCGGATTTGGAATCGTGAGGACTTGTTTGGAAAATGAATTGAGATCTTCTGTGAGTTTTTGAGTGAGATCGTGGTTTTGTTGTTATTGTGAAATTGCTCTAAAATTCGATTTGGAAACGTAGATCTGTGCTATTTTCCGTTTTTGCTTGTTGAATTGGTCCATTTTGATCTTATTTCAACAGTCTGTGTAGTTGACTAGGAGAGTATACTCAGGTATTTCTACTGGCATTAAACCTTTATTCTTGTTTTGAGATTCTTAGGTGTTTTAGGCCTGAAATTGAGGAAATATTTGTGTGTAGGAATACACTGTAAACTCCAGTCTCTTTTGATCTAAAGGCTAAGCTAAGCTCTGAGACCCCATACATGAATTTTGTCTTTCCGGGTTTTCAATCCGGCTTTATCAGATAATAGTATTCCTAATCTTGTATTTGGTGGTGGAGTTTCTTGGCTGATTCAAGCAGGCATGAATTTATTGAGATCTGTGTGCAATTGTTAAGAGATCTATTGCTATGGATGAGTTGGAAACGGATTTGAGTGTATCATTTTAGGCTTAGTATGATGGTATTATGACGATTCAGTATCCTCGAGGCTGTTAAGTACGTAAATTTGTGAATGTGGTTATTAGTAGATAATGATTTTGTTCTGCATTGCTTTTCTTCCTGCAGTATACAAATGCTATTTTTGATTAGTTACAGTTATTGACATTGTTTCCATTCTATTTTTGGATTTTGTTTCGGTCGTGATTTATCTCTGTCTTCACGCAGGTAACTTCACGTATGGCCAGTAATACTTTAAAAGATTTGAATAGTCTTCCTGTAACTGAGAAGATTAGTGATTGTAAACTCAGCTTAACCAAGCCTTGTGTTGGCAAAATGAATGGAAAATCTGAAGACAGACCATTACCAAACCCTGCCTCCTTGGATTCCAGTGTTCCTAGCATTGTAGAAACCGAGAAACCAGAGGTAGCTATCGTGGAAGTTGAATATGTTGAATCCGAGAACTTGGGTAATGTAGACGATGTTGATGCAGTTCTTAAGGTATTTCTTCTGTTTGTGCTTCTGCATTGTTGTAACATCAGTTTGTTTACGCCAAGAAGAATCTGTTTTGTTTTGTTTTTCAGTCGGTTCTAGCTGGACTCGACTCCAAGGATTGGGTATCAGTCTGTGATGCTCTTAATAACGTTCGTCGGCTTTCAATATTTCACAAAGAAGCAATGCTGCATATGCTGTAAGCCAGTTTTCTATGATTTTATTATTTCTTGAAAGTAAATTGAAAAATGAAATTCTCACAATATCCCCTTAACAGCGAAAAAGTGATACCACTCGTCGTGAAGTCACTGAAAAACCCAAGAAGTGCGGTGTGTAAAACCGCATGCATGACATCTGCAGACATCTTCAGTGCATATAACAACGATATAACAGATCTGTTGGACTCTCTGGTAGCTCTTTTATCTTATTATACTCTTTCCTTGTGTTAACTTTTTGAATTTCATTTTACAACGTCTCATCCACTCTGTGCATTCAGCTTACTCAACTCCTTCTCAAGTCTTCCCAAGACAAACGGTTTGTTTGCGAGGCAGCAGAGAAAGCTTTAACAGCAATGACCAAATATGTTTCCCCAAATTTGCTGTTACCAAAGCTGCAACCTTGTCTAAAGAACAGGAATCCTCGGATCCGTGCAAAGGCATCATTATGCTTTTCTCGAAGTGTTCCCCGACTGGTAATACAAATTCAACTTCTGTGCTTTTCTGTTATAGTTCTCACAAAGGCATTGCGTGTGGTGTATCAATTCAAACAATTCCTTATGGCATTGTGCAATACATATTCCAGGGCGTAGAAGGTATTACAGAATATGGAATAGACAAATTACTTCAAGCAGCAGCGTCTCAGCTTAGCGATCAGCTCCCTGAATCCCGCGAAGCTGCAAGGACTGTCTTACTAGAACTTCAGACCGTGTACGAAAAAGCTCACCCTCTCATCAAACCTGAGACTTCTTCGTTATCATCATCATCGCCAGAGGAAGAGCAAATCCCAGAGGTAGAGGCAATTACTTGGGAAACCTTCTGTCGGTCAAAACTGTCGGCTCTAAGTGCACAAGCCGTGCTTCGTGCCACCAATGTTGTGACTGTGGCTGCTCGGGAGGGTTTGGTCATTACTACAGGTTCATCATCTTCATCTCAGTTATAAACCCTTTTCAAAAAAAAACCTTCTGTTACGGGTCATACGGTTACATGGTATTCTCCGGGCATGATCTACCAAATTGGTCAAATTATGGACCAATAAAGAGAGTGAAGACCGTTTATGAAAAATCTTGGTTATCTTTTCTTCTTTTGTACATACCAATATATCTATACCAATATTTGGTAAGATAGTGAGAGTCTTTTGGTTTTATGCAAATTGGTTGGATTCTTTGAAGATTCAGTCTCCACATTCTTCACATCATTCATTATCTACTTATTGTTGAAGTTTCACTAGTATACTAAGTAGGGTACTTTTCGTCTATCCGCCTTAAGCTTGGGCTTAGTGGTCAGATTATTATGCTTTCTTCTACAGTGCGGTTTATTTCCAAACTGACTTTGTTTTTCCGTATTACCCAAGACTGAAAAGTTGACTATTATTAGATTAAAGAAAATAGAAAACAAGTGACTGAGTTTTGAACCAATCTAGAGCCAAGATAAATTTCACCTCTACAAATGAAGATGAGAAAAAACTCAACGTAGACAAGTAATAGCATAACCTCTTATTTCGATGAATGTGTGAGGTCAAACAATAGCTGCAAACTCTATGTAACAATAATTTAGCTCTGTGAGAGCTCACGGCTTCGATTAGCAGCAGCAACAACGGCATTCATAAGCGTTGCACGGAAAGAGCCTTTCTCTAGTTCATGAACTCCGGCTATCGTGGTGCCACCTGGTGAAGTAACATCATCTTTCAACACACCTGGATGTTTCCCGGTTTTGCTCACCATTGTTGCAGCTCCAAGAACCTGTCAAGCCAAAAAAGAATCATTAACCTCAAGCTTCTCTTTCTAGTTTTGGTAATTTAGTTTACTTACGGTTTGTGAAGCTAAAGCCAATGCGAGTTCTCGTGGTAAACCAGCAGCTACTCCTCCATCAGCTAAAGCTTCAATGGCCAAGTATATGTAAGCTGGTCCACTTCCACTGTTGAAATTGTTAAATACATAATTAGTTGACTATTGAGACTTAGAACATCTAGAGCATTCAGAAATCATGCTGTTTTTAATTTACCTGAGACCAGTGACAGCATCAAACATTTTCTCATCAGCTCTCAATATCTTCCCCACCGCGCCAAACAACTTAGCGACAAGTGCTCCATCCTCTTCCGTTGCCGCTGTTCCGAGGCTCATAACTATTTAAACACCGCAAAAATGCATCAAAATCTAAGCATCCATAGGTTTCAGAGAGAAAGAAATCATAAACAAGCACAAATGAACCACCTACCCGTAGCTGCCTCACCAACAGCAGCTGGTGTATTCGGCATCACTCTTATGAACCGATCTTGACCAGACCATTCCTAACATCGAGAAAGAAACATTTCAGCATTTTTAAAACAAAAGGCAAAAATTCACATTGCTACACCATGGAAAGTAGTATATTTGACATATCTTTGAAAATAGTATACACCAGAGTTTAAAATAGATGCAAACCTGTAGATCTTTCAGCTTAATTCCAGCTGCAACCGAAACCAGAAGCTTACTTTTCGATAGCTTCGACCTCAATTCTGTGACAGCTTTCTTAACTGCATATGAACAGGTAAAAGCTTATTATGTGAACAAAAAACACCATTGATGAATGAGATTACATAGTTTTTTTCTTACCAACTTGGGGCTTCACAGAGAAAATCACAACATCGCTTTCTTTAACAACCTATCATTTTGAATATAGTCAATTTCGAGAACAACAACTAAATTTCCATGATCAAAGTCTATCTCGATCGACTTACTTCTTCGCTAGTGGAGAAGACATTGACGCCGAAGGATTCGAAAACTTCACGGCGTTTGAGATTCGAGTGAACGGCGGTGCAGATACGATTCGGCGGAAGCACACCGGAAGCAACTACACCTCTCGCTATACTCTCTGCCATTTTTCCGGCTCCGACGAATCCAACCTTGAAGCTCTCCACCGGAATCGGAAGTATCTCCATCGGAAAATTACGGATTAACGATATGGTTTAGGTTTGGACCTGCTTCGATAATGTTAAGTGCTAAAGAGATCACTTCAAGTGCGGCAAGTGTGTGACTCACCCCATTAATTACCAAGGCCCAATTAAAAAAATATATATGAATAATTAAACGCAACAATAAGATGATGATGTGATTTCGTGTTCAAGTTTGTAGTTTATTGACTTTTAATTTTGTTTTGAAGTTTTCTCACTTTGAATATGAATTGATTTGTTGATAATGGTTGTATAATGAACGTAAACCTCTAAATCAGACCACTAAACCTCTAAATATAGTAAAGATTTAACAACATTTGTATTTGAAGTTTAATAGTATGCGTTAACATTTGTATTTGAGGTAGTCGATACAATATCCGAACCAGAGGCAAAAGGACACAATCGAACCAGAGGAAAAACGACACCAAGTTAGGACAGAGAAACCTAGTCAGTCTTCTATAGCATAGACGACCACTGAGGATTGAAGATCTCGATCAACCTTGAAATGCGCATGGAAAAATCTTTTAACCTGTTTAATCGCGAGCAGAACTAACTTTTAGTCCATAAATATAAGATACAAATGACGTTAAAGTTGGAAAAAGTGTGTTCTTGATTAAAACTTGCCTCTTTGAAGGAATGCTTGATCATGAAATCTCCGAGTTTTGTTTCTTCTGATGCAAACAATACAATGTGACTAGGGGGCTCTGACCAGTTTCTAGCTAACTCTGACGCAAAACCTAGAGGGTCTGTTAAAAAACGGTCTGACTCATCAAGTTCTCCTTTCTCTTCACTGTTTCAAAAGTAAGAAGAATAAGAATCGTGTAATGGAGGGACGTGCAAAGAAGCAATAACTGTGAAATTATAACCTTGGCGTGCAGTCGAGAAATCGCATTGGAATGTTATGATGGAGAGTGGAATAATAGGGAGTAGAATGGCATGGCGTGAGAAAGAGAATGCTCTTTACTCTCCCTTTGTATGCTTCTTCCGATAAGTAATTCATCGCAGTCTCGGTTCCTCTCTGGTTAATTAATATTGAAACAACTTTTCTTATTAGCACAATTAGAGAGAGTAAACTCAAAAGAAACTGGAGAAAGCCAACAAGTGATTGATTTATTACCTGATGGACTAAACTCATGTATAGTGCCATTGGGATATTGGTAGCAAGCAAAAAGAAGACTGAAAGTCTTAGTTTAGGAGACCATTTGTTGATATGGTTCTTTCGAGGGACTTGCTTCTTTTTGGCGATTGATGATGACGAATCAGATGCCTCCATTTGAGCAAATGTGTATCCAGAGAATATCAAAGCTACGGGTAGCACAGGTAGCACAAACCTATCATTCATATTCTAAGTAGATGACACGGAAAACAAAATTGATGACGAAAATATGGTTTTTTGAGAAGTTTTTGAAAACAAAACTGTAAGAAAAAAGGTTCATTCTACGTCCTTGTTACCTGAATTCCTTGTGGCCGAGTACGCTGTATATAGCTAAAACCCATATAATAAGAACTGGAAGCTTTTGATTCTTAGACTTGACCATTCCAGCAATGGAGAATGGTGTGAAAGTGAAAAGCATGACAAGAAATCCCTGGGTGAAGTACCAGTGCCATGGGTGAGTTCCGTAATAGTCTCCACCCGATGAAAGGAAATTGAACTTCAGAAAATTCAGAGGCACAATGACCCATGAGCCGTACATCAGACGGTCCAACAAACAGGTGAAACCGAGGATCAAGGACCTAACATCAAAAGCAAGTAAGCGCAATGAAATCTTCAAAAGCAAAAATTAAAATTAACATTCAGGTGTATAGCTGCAGAGTTAAACTCACCCAATTAGTATCACCTCAAGAATGATGAATTTGACCTTATTACGCGTCAAAAATAGCTCAAGCATCCCAACATATAACCATATGACTGCACTTGTTGGTCTTATGGCACATGCTAGGGCTGCAATGAACAAACCCCACTTCCGATTCACGGGATAGGCCTTTGAAGAGTCTCTAATACAAGGCCAGTAGTACAAGCCCATGATGGTAAGAACAGTCTCCAAACAGTTTGAAAAAGTACGATTCATACAGAAGAATATGAACCAGTTTGCCATTTGACAAAAGAGCTACCAAAAAGTTAAGGAATCAATCCTGGATAAAATGCATACACAAATTAAGAAAGACTATGGTTACAAAACAGTTGGAGGAAACATAAAAGAAAACCAATGACAACTTCATGGCAACCACTAAGAGACTTATCTCAGAATTTCTTCAACATAGAAATGATTGAATGATTCTCGGGATCTAACTCACTTCTGGTTCCACTGACCTATCATTGCATCGGAACTATTAAATCTAAGGTAATGGTGGGTTGGCTTCAGTTTTGTAGATAACATTTGTAATTACTAGCCTAGGCGAATCTTGTAATTTTGATTGGTCGCAAACTCATTTCCATATCATTTAAGAAAATAAAGTAATCAACTTAGTATGCCGCATAAAAAGGATACAGACCAACTTGCAACGTTTTGTCCATATAGAGCATCTGAGAGTTTATACAAATAAAGATCACCAAGGGCTGAAAATATGGATTGCATGATACGTGGAGATTTTCTCTGCAAAGAAAGGAAATGGTTGAAACACAAAAACAATCCATACTAGCTTTATTTGAACAAGGT
Source organism: Draba incana (assembly GCA_963576765.1). Lineage (NCBI taxonomy): Eukaryota > Viridiplantae > Streptophyta > Magnoliopsida > Brassicales > Brassicaceae > Draba > Draba incana. The sequence goes on from OY755205.1 coordinate 10,637,315, forward strand.
AAGAACTAGAATTGCGAAAGCACAAGTCAAAGAAAGAGCCAGAGACAACCAAACTAGTCCATTTTAACAAATTGGGAACTTATACTTTAGAGAAACCTAAATTTCATAACCAATGTTACCAGGTTCTGCTTCTTATCAGACCAGAAAAGCTTGCATCATTGAAAACTAACCACACATTGTCTGTATAACCCAATCCAGAAACTACCATGATTTCTTTTAAAGAAAATAAGAATTTATACTAACCATCATGTAGGGAGTATCATAGCCAGTCAATTCAAGAACTTTATACAAGAAGGCGAATAACATTGGATGCAAATAGCTTCTGATCCCTCTCTTCCACTCCCATGTCAAATAACCATACCTGTCATTTTTACTCTCAATCAAGAAACAATCTAACTTGTACAATGTGATTTATGATGCTTCCGAGAAAAATAATTCACTAATACAGATCATAGTATCAAAAACTAATCTTAATTTCCCCAGTAAACAAATCTACTCAGAAACATATAATCAAATTCTAAACATTACCCGAACACAGTGCGGTGAGCTACTTCAAGTGATTGCCAATGTTCATCGGGATTGAAATAAGTCTGAATCAACAAAGCATTTACCACTCGAAACGCGAGGCAGAACAAAAATATTCTCCTCGAGGATCGTATTTGACTTGTTTTAGAAGAATCACGAAACAATTCCCGATCCTCACTGCCGGTAACTGACTCACCACCGTCGGCGTTCTTCTTCCGGTTCCTAATTTCCATCGGAGAAGACGAAACCCAAAATGAGATTGAAGATACAGAAACGTTGGGTTAATTCAAGTGCGCACGTGCAGATCACGTGGCATTTCTAGAGTTAAAGCTAGGAGAGCTTTTAGGAGAGCTTTTAATGCAAAACTGATCCTGCAAAAGAGCATGTACAATGGGAATGGGAGTTTCTCAAGTCTCTTATCTATTAAAATAGTAATTAAATATTAAATAGTTATAAAAAAATTTCAGAAAATGTGAAGAAAGTCTCTCAAGTTTTTTATTTGAGAAACTTTGAGAGGTCTCTCATCTCAAATTTATTATTTTACTATTATTTTTGTAAAAAAAAACTCTTCTGAGAGACTTTCATTGCACATGGACCGCCTAATCTTGCCATGAGTCATCATGACATAAGCCTATATTTTCTGTAACCGACTAAGTTTTTGGTGGAAATTCAAAGTAACGTGAGAAACATGTTATTTAAAGCATTTACATTTTAGACATTAAAATGATTGACAATTATTTTATAATATAGAGTATATATTAAAGTAAGCAAAATATCATACGTAAAATATAATAAAATGAATTTGTTTTAAAAAGAATATTTAACACTAGATAATAAGAAACGTGATTATGCAGATTTACTATTGAATTTTTGGAGATTTTCGTGTTTTTCATTTTGGTCTTGCAAGTGCATTGTAGACACTTGCCCTTACGCTGTTTCTTAGCATGGTCTCTATAAGACATTTATCGTCCTATGGACTTTTACTTACGTCAGAAACAGATAGTATTAAACGCCTGTCCAAAAGCTGTAATAAAGTGTAATAGTGGCATGCAAAGCCGTGATTAATGAAAAAAATTAATGTTTTCCTTACTTCTCTTTATTTATCTTTTTGTTGGGTCTTTTCTCCACCTTTTGGTGGAAAAAATGGAATCGAATTTCCTTATTTAAAGACTTTGTAGAGATATCACTCCACTTGTGCTAATAGTAATTAGTAATTACTAATTACTAACAGATCTAAATTCCTTTTTTAAAATATTATTATATATTAGTATGATTTTTTTTCTCTAAAGCATGCATTATGATATTAACTAAATGATAATTTTAGTGACATTTTCTAAAAGATTTTGGAAATGTGACATTTCTCAAAATTTCTAAAACAAAATCAACTTTGTAAACTTAATAATTTGACCCAAAAAAAGAGGTGATAAGTGATAAGTGGTGACATAGAAAAAAGAGGAGAGACAAGCATAAGTTCTCCAACCTTTCTTTGAAGAAACACTCAAGAATCTTCCAGAAGTTTCTTTTATCGTCTCCGATGGTTTCCTCTGGTGGACATTGGAATCCGCTGCGAAATTAGATATTCCGAGATTCGCTTTCTTCGCCATGAACTCTTACTCATCGGTGATTTGCTTCTCTGCTTTGGTACATAAACTCTTTACCAATCCGGAAAATATTGTTGAATCCGATACCGAACCGGTTACCGTACCGGATTTTCCGTGGATCCGGGTTAAGAAGTGCGAGCTCAACCCGGTTTTCACCGGCCAGAGTCAATCGGGTCCTGAGTTCGAGCTCTTTATGGACCAAGTGGTGTCTACTAATAAAAGCCTTGGAGTTATAGTGAATATATAGTTTTTATGAGCTTGGGTCAAAGTTCGTTGACCATCAGCTTCGTGATGAACCCAAGCCGTGGTGTGTTGGGCCGTTGTGTTTAGTAGATCCTCCTAAACCGGAGAGTGTTGAACCGGCTTGGATTCATTGGTTGGACCGGGAACGAGAAGAAGGACGTTCGGTTTTGTATGTGGCGTTTGGAACGCAGGAGATAGCATTAGGGTTGGAAGATTCAAAGGTACGTAAAACAATCGATGCCAACTTGTGATTTAATTAGTGGTTACAAAAATTTATGTATGTAGTCGATTGTTCTAGAAATGTTTGATTGCTAGTTCACTGTCATCGTCAGCGGTAAGTTTAAAAGCTACGAAAGCTGACCATATTCTCCGAACAGTAACAAAAGTCTATATTTATGAATGTGTATCTAACCAAAAAAAAATTATACTTACGCATGTATATATTTAAATCTGTTACTATTTATCCCGCTCCGTGCCATCACCATTCACAGTCCTGAATCTCGAAATATATATATAAGAGACATGGATAATTTATTCATTATTAATTAAATTTTGAGTTGAAAGTTCATAAAATTTAATACAGCCAACATCTTAAAAAATCACATCTTGTTGGGTTCAAACTACATAAAATTATTGATTTGAATACTGTAGTCTATATAGAATTTGGGTCCCAAAAATAATAGATACCCCAAATAGGGGTCAAAGGGCAATGCTTGGTTTTTATGATCAATAGATATGAGGTGTGAATATGTGGTTGATAAATATCTTGTTGAAAATAATGGCGATTATAATTCCTCTCAACGTATATTCGACATAAATCCATACATATAAGTTGTAACGTATTTATTTTTGGCATCAACCCATAAAACATTTAAATATGTAGTGCACAATGCGACCAAAAAAAAACGTACAACTAGTTGAATACGTGGACTTGCTAAAGAAAATATTTAATTGATTTACGTGATTTTTGGTATTGTTTAATAAAGGTGAATTATTTGTGGATCACGAGAAGAGACGTTGGAGAAATAATTGGAGAGTTAGAGTTGGAAAAGAGAGAAAATGAGCATGGGATGATTGTGAAAGATTGGGTAGACCAATGGGAGATATTGTCACATGAAAGTGTCAAAGGGTTTTTGAGCCATTGTGGATGGAACTCCGCGCAAGAGAGTATTTGTGCAGGGATTCCACTGCTCGCTTGGCCAATGATGGCCGAGCAGCCACTCAACGTCAAGTTGGTAGTGGAGGAGCTAAAGATCGGAGTAAGAATCGAAACGGAAGATGGAAGTGTGAAAGGGTTTGTGACAAGAGAAGAGCTTAGTCGAAAGGTAAATATCAAAATGTTTTGAATGAATCTAAATATTAGACTAGAACAGTAAATATAGTAACCACGGTTTTGCTATTTAACTAACAAATTAACAAAAGGAAGCCTATTTCCGTTTGTTTCATTTTATTTGTGTACTTTTAGGTTAGAAAATTGATGGAAGGAGAGATGGGAAATTTTGCGAGGAAGAATGTGAAAGAGTATGCGGAAATGGCGAAAAAGCTTTGGCTAAAGGGACCGGTTCGTCTTGGAAGAATTTGGACTCGCTTCTTGATGAGCAATGTAAAAGTGAAGAGCCAAATGTTAGTAAGTTATCAAGTGATGAATAGTAAGATGTCTGGATTTCCTTCGGTGGTCTCCCTCAGTCCCCCTCCTCGCCCGACTGCTCTGCTCGCTTCTCTCGGATTGAGACTTCCTCCGGCGCCGCCTCCGGAGCCTTCTCCTACTCCACCTCCGGAGCCTTCTCCTACTCCACCAAGCCTTCTAGACCCTAAGCCAGCACAAACCCGCAATTCTGCTTCTTATAGGTCTTCGGTTTCTCCTTCAAAATTTGCCGTAAGCCCTTTGCCACCTTGTACTTGTGATGGAGTCTCCTATCTTCTCCCCCATTTCCCCATCATTTTAGCTTTCCCGGATTCTTGATCTGAGCCCTTCCCGTTCGATGGATTCTTCGGGTTCTTTAACTCCTTCCTTCGTGTCCTCTGGTGGCACCCCTTTCGCTTTCAGGCGTCCCTTTACCATAGTATGCATGTTCTGTTCAGGTCTTGGTCCGACTTCAAGTTCTACTAGGTTCAATTCTGGCTCGTTAAACCCTTTTCCAATAGTTTTGTGATATGCCGTTGGATATTGGAATCGTTAGTCTCATTCGATGGAAGTGTGTTCCGATTTAGGCCACAATTTTTGTTCTATCGAATTCCCTTTTTTTGTGGAATAAGTTGTATTGCAGGGAAGAAGTTCTTCTTCGGAGTGTTTCACTATCTCATCTCTCCATGAGATGGGCTGGTGGTTCTCCAACGCCATTGAAGTTCCCCTACTTAATGATCTTACACTACAAGAAAATAGGACGGTTTCCGACGGGCAAAACCGTCGAAAATCCGTCGGAAAAGCCCCTATTTCGACGGTATTCCGACGGTTTTCAACAGTCGGTTCTGTCTCGTCGGAAATTGGTGTTCCGTCGGAACAAACTGACGGATTTCCGACGAATACCGGTACAACGGAAAACCGTCGGAATACCGCCGAAAAGCATATTTCTGACGGTATTCCGACGGGTCACCGGAATCCGGCAAGCCGTCGAAATTCCGTCGGTTTAATAGACGTCGGTAAACCGTCGAACTTTTTTTCCGACGGATTTCTGACGTCTCAAAAAAAAAAAAAAAAATTATTAAAACCCTAAACCATGAAACCCCAAAAATTATTAAAAACCCTAAATCTAAAATTACAAACCTAGATCTAAAATATCAAATCCTAAATCTAACATTCTAAATCATAAATCTAACATTACAACACTACAAGAAAACAGCCGCAAAACCGACGGAATTTCCGAAGGTAAACCGACCGATTTCCGACGGAACTGAAATTTTTCAATTCCGTCGGCAATCTGTCAGAATTATTTCCGACTGATAAGAAGACCATCGGAAATCGGTCGGATTATTGGACCGTTTAACTAGCCGGTGCCGACGCCGGTGGAGATTCCGGTTGTTTGTCGGAAATCCGTCGGAAAATACGAACGTCGATATTACCGTTAATATTTTTTGATAGATTTCCGACAGACACCCAACTGGCTGTCGGAAATTTGTCAGAAAAATAGCCGTTATATAGCCGTTGTTATATTCGTTGGCTTTCCGACAGATTTCCGACAGTCAGCGTATTTATATATATGATTCCACACATCTTCATTCACTCACAACAACAACAACAACAACTTCCAACCAAACATTTGTTAGAAAAAATCGTTAAGAGAGGGAGATGTCATCTTCTAGATATTATAGATCATGGATGGATGAAGAGATGTATGATGCGGAGTCGAAAGCATTAAATGAAAGTTATGCACGAGGTATATGCGAGTTCATGGAGGTTGTCGGGAATCGACCGCACCTGCAAAAAGGTGGTAAGATAAAATATCCATGTTTAAATTGTTGCAATTCGCGTAATGTTAAGGTAGAACAAGTTTGGCATCACTTGTATACCCATGGTTTTATGCCGGGATACAAAATTTGGTTTTTTCATGGAGAAGCTAATTATGATGGTGGTAGTAGTAGTAATGCACCATATGTTGCGGATAGCTTAGGCGAACATAGAACAGATAGCTTAGGTGAACATAGAACGGATAGCTTAGGCGAACATAGAACGGAAGTAGATTTTGGTGTAGGTACCGCTGAGATGGTTCATGATGCGTTAAGAGAGAATTTGCCATCGATCGTAATAGGGGAGGATAGAGTAGAAGAACCAAATGAAGAAGCTAGAAGATTTTTTGATATGTTAGACGCAGGGAAGCAGCCATTATATCATGGGTGTAGAGACGGACATTCACCTTTATCAACTGCTAGTAGAGTGATGACCCTTAAGACGGACTTCAATTTGGCGGAAGAGTGTGTTGATGCGATAGCAGATTTTGTGAAAGATATTTTGCCTGAAGATAATCAGGCACCTGCATCATACTACGAGATACAGAAACTTGTAGCTTGTCTTGGTATGCCGTATCAGGTGATAGATGTATGCATCGACAACTGTATGCTATATTGGAGAGAAGACGAAGACCGGAGAAGATGTAAATTTTGTCGTAAACTACGGTATCAGGATACTGGTGGCAGAGTTCCAATTCCATATAAACGTATGTGGTACTTACCATTGACAGCGAGGTTAAAGAGGTTATATCAATCTGTGCGAACGGCAGAAGAAATGAGATGGTATGCAGAGCATCGTCAAGATGGAGAGATTACACATCCTTCAGATGCAAAAGCGTGGAAACATTTTCAAATGTTGTATTCGGATTGTGCATACGAGTTAAGAAATGTGTACCTCGGGTTAAGTACGGATGGTTTCAACCCATTTGGGAAGCATGGAAGGCAGTATTCTTTGTGGCCCGTAATCGTAACACTGTCCAATTTGCCCCCTAGTATGTGCATGCGTCGAGAGTTTTTATTCCTCTCCGTTCTTATTCCCGGCCCTGAGCATCCGAAGAGATCACTTGATGTATTCCTCCAGCCATTGATTTATGAGTTACAAATGCTATGGAGTCACGGTGTCGAAGCGTTTGATATTTCACGGCAGCATAATTTTCATATGTGTGCGGTCCTTATGTGGACTATTAGCGATTTCTCAGCATATGGTATGCTATCTGGATGGACTACTCATGGAAGATTATCGTGCCTGTTTTGCCAAGACAACACTGACGCTTTCCAATTGAGGAATGGAAGAAAGCCATGTTGGTTTGATTGCCATAGAAGGTTTCTACCGGACGGTTATCCCTATCGTCGGTCTAAAAGATTATTTAAGAAAAATAAACAAGTGTTTGATGCTCCAATTGATGAGATAGACGGTCGTACTATATTGGAGCAGTTGAGAGATTTTGGTGCTGAGAGGACTCCTGATTGTGGGGGTAATGGGCATGAACCGGTTTGTGGTGTAGGGGAAGCTCATAACTGGCACAAGAAGAGTATATTTTGGGATTTGCCGTATTGGAAGGATCATTTATTAAGGCACAACCTCGATGTGATGCATGTTGAAAAGAACTTTTTTGACAACATCATGAACACGGTGTTAAACGTCCCGGGAAAGATAAAAGACAATGTCCGTGATTATGTTTCAAAGATTTGCAACCGTGATTATCTTGAACGTCTTCTCGATGGTACATATCATTTTCCTCCGTACCGATTGCAAATAGAAAGAATAAGAGAATTTTTCCGGTGGATTAAAGACGAAGTTAAATTCACTGATGGATATGCAGCTAATCTGGGTAACTGCGTAGATGATGTCTATAAGTTTTAACCCAAAATAATTCTGCAAGTGCACAAACAATCGCAGTAGTATAATAGGTATCGAATCCACAGAGACCAATGTTACACTATAAAACTATAGATTCTAATTTAAAGCTGAGATAAAATGGTTTTGGGGTTGCAAAATTCGGAACAAGCAAACAACAAATAATCGATGTAAATTTAATTAAAAACAAGCACTAGATCAAGGTCATTCGCCGGTGACTTCGGACTAAGGACTGAGCAACTATTCATGATTCAATTTAAGTACGGTCTATAACTTAAACGTAATAGTAATATTGCCCCACTGTCGAGATGCATCAATATCTTTGTCTAACAACCTAAATGCCTAAACTGCCATTTGAATTCAGTGATGTTGACAAGCATTAAAGAGATGGTTCAATTTGTTCACAATTGATGGTAACAATCAACTGTCGTTGGTTACATACCAATTGCTCACCAATGGTTTATCTAGCAACCTAGAGCACTGTCGTGAATAAGTTTAACTTGAAATCATAGACTAGGTTATCAAATTAGCCTAAGCAATACGAATCCCAATTGATGAAGACATATTATAATCTATCCTATTTGGCTCAGTCACTAACAATCCTAAATCACCATTGAAAGCCCTTAATCTAGCTAATGGACTGACTACTCAAACATGGAGAAAGCAAACACAACAAGGATACAAAGAGAATTCATGATGTAATTGAAAGAGATAGGGTTTAGAATTTTTCTCAATAGAATGTTGTGGAAGGAATCTCCAATTTGCAAATCCAAAAGTTGGAAAAAGTACTCGTGAACAGTAACATGAATCTCTGAAAATGTGTAAAAAAGAAGGTCCCTCGGGTCTGAGGCGGCTGCCTCTTATTTATAATTATTCTGCGAAACTAGGTTAAAATCTGGGCCTCTGGCGAGCAGGTGCTCGGATACGGAAATCACCTTTTTCTCCAAATTCATGAGTCTCTGGAATCGGAACCGGTCGGTCTAGTAATGGGACCGGTCGGTCTCAATTCCAGTGAGTTTTGGCTTCATGCATCCAAGCGAGCAGGTGCGAGAAGGTGCTCGCATAGGGAAAATCACCTTTTTGCTCCAATTCTGTCTCGTTTGCTCCAATAACTCCAATCCATGCTCGAGAGCCTCCTAGAACCTGAAAAGACACAAAAAGGGCTGGAAAGAACCGAAAAAAACAATAGAAAACAATAAGTAAAATAGGCCAAAATCCTAATATATCAGTAGACTCGCGATACCTAAAGTTTATGGGACTGAAGAGTCATGATTGTCATGTAGTGATGCAGAGGCTTCTTCCATTTGCTTTTACCCATCTCCTTCCTCAAACTGTCCACGAAGCTATTGCAGCAGTTGGTGCTTTCTTTAGGGATTTATGCACGAGGACACTTACAGTTGAGGGGATCCGCAATTTAGATGCCAATTTGGCGTCACTGCATTAAATTCTTCTAGGAGACTGCAAAAGTATGACCCATTCATCCTAGCATCACAAGCAGACCAGGTTTGATTTTAAAATTTTATAATACGTGCGTTATTGATAAATAATGATATTGTAATTGCCTAAATTAAATATGTTTGTTTCATGTATGCTACATTTCTTACCCTAGGGTAACAAATCGAGGAGATCCTTGGATTACAGTGACTCCAATTAATCCAAGAGGGAGACTATATGGAGTTGCTGAGCAAGATGCTATGCAACCAACTAGAAATACTCCGATGGATCCAGTTGATCATTCTTCTGCGGTGGACCTTTTTGTTGATTTCACGGAATTTGGTGATAATATAGTACATTCAGAATCAGAAGAAGTTGGAGAATTTGATGAAGACGAAGACACAATTCCTTCAGAAAGATAAGAATCAAACTCAGATTAGTTACATTATCACTACAAGAAAACAAGGTGTTTTTTGACCAAAGAAAAATGGTTAAAATATTTATTGATCTATTTTTGACCAAAATGTGATGAAATCGAAATTGGCTAACAATTGATCAAAAATTTGTGACTACTAAAAATAGTCGATAAATAGTCAAAACATTTTGACCAAATATCGACTAAAACGAATTTTGGTCGAAAACTAGTCAACATTTTTTTACGAACAATATTTGACATAAATTGGTCAAAACATCATCAATCAATTATTGACAATAGAAGTAGCTCGTTTAGAATGGTCGGAATAAGGCCAAAATGTTTCAACCAATTTTTGACCAACTAAAACTATTAGTGATAAAAAAATTCAAAATTAGTAATTTATTAATTCTTTAGTCTGTGTTTTTTAGTACATCCCCCAATTTATAGATTCCGGCTTATTCATGTCGACTGTTACATTCTTCAGTACTGGCCTTTAGAAAAAAAATCACCATACATGCTTTTCAAGGTAAAAAACAATCGTTTATTTTGTAGCGACTTGGTATAATTATATAACCTCTGGTTCTCACTCTGGATTTATGTTAACCCTTAGGATTCATGAAAAGTAATCTTCAAAACCTGATTTGGATAAAGTCTTCCAATTTATGATCTACAATCATCCAAAACACCAGTCCAATAGGAATTTGTCTGCAATCTTCCATCTATTGCTTTACCGTAATTCATAAAAGAGAATGGAGTAGAAAAGTGTCTCAGAACTATTATTTTCTCTTTAAGTGCATAGCTCTTGACATTTCTAACATTGTTAAGTTTCCTAGGCATCCAACTCAAAACCAATTGGAGATTAGTGGAGAGGCCTAAGTCCCTTATATATTATTCAAGGTCTCTCCCAACTTCCAATGTGAGACTTATCTTACACACACTCTCTAGAGATTAAGGTTTTTTGGCCCATTAACCTCTACAATATCCCAATACCCCACCTCGAGATAATGGCTCTTCTGGCCATTAATCTCGCAAGACCATCATTCATCGGGTCGAGGGGCATGGGCCCTTTCTGGGCCGGATTACGAGAGTGTGCGGATCGGGCTCTGATACCATGTTAAGTTTCCTAAGCATCCAACTCAAAACCAATTGGCGATTAGTGGAAAGGCCTAAGTCCCTTATATATTATTCAAGGTCCCTCCCAACTTCCAATGTGGGACTTATCTTACACACACTCTCTAGAGATATCCCAATAAACATCTCAAAGTAGAATATCTCCTTGAAATCACATCCACATAAGATTGTAGGCAGTTTGGGTTCAAAGAACAGTTACTTTGGTTTTGACAAGTTAGCCGAGGTCAATACTTAGCTACTTCGGTTCATTTTGATAAATTCCCACACCTCTGCAATTTGATGTTCACTTCTTTTATTGTTATTGTTCAGTTTTGTTGGGTGAATCAATATTGTGGAGACAGCCAAAAATTCAAAAATGTGTCATAGGCCTATCGGTATTGTTGTACAAGGACTTGTTGATGCCAAGGAAGGTACATACTCCTCTTCAAAGACCGTAGTTTACTCTTTATTTTCAAAGAGAAGGAAACATAAAAAAATTTATACAGACCTGAAAACATGAGACATATTTTTGAGTAATTGACACCATGAATAACCAATGCTAATATATCTGTCCTTTTTGTTAACTTTTTGGTAATTGTTCACAAAATGAAAAGGAAAAGAACATATATTTTACACTCTGTTTAAAGAAGAAGCCACGATTGATAATAAAAAAGAGAGATTCTTTCTTGGCTTTTTTTCTTCTTATAAGTGTATATCAAACACTCTATTTGGTACAAAAGGTTCAAGATTGTTAACAAAAGGATTTTTGTTAACCTAATTTATTAGAGATATATTTTTTTGGGTCAAATATTAGAGATATATTAAATCTGGGATTTTATGGAAAAAGATATCGGATCTGGGATTTCATGGAGAAGATTTCGGAGAGAGAGAGAGAGAGATTTCATTGGTGATAGAGAGAGAGAGATTTAGAGAAAGAATATCAATATAATCTAATTCGATTATGGAATGTTTATGCTGCTCAATTGCCTAATTTTTAGAGATTTCAATGGGTATGGGAATTTTTGATCCTGAAAAAGAATATCAATCTAATTTCCGCTTCTCCCAGTTCCCTAATTTTCTGATTGCCGCTTCTCCTTATTTTTTTTTAAATATGAGCCCTAGATCGAAGAAAGCAAATATCTTCTTCTCTGAATTGGCTCCACTTGCCGCTGTCGTCCTCCGACCAACTATGTGACTCGAAACACCTTTGATCTCAGGTTTTATTATTTGGGTTTGGGTTTTTTCTCCTTTGATCTTAGGTTATTCTTCTCTTGTCAATTCGATTTGGGTTTTTTGAATAGTCTCAGATTTGATTTTTTCATATTTTTAATAAATAAAATGTAGAACAAGCCAAACTTTCTAAGCTAAGCAATAGTTGATCGTAATCATGTTATTGCATTGTATAGAAAGTTAGAAATTTATAATTTGTACTACGGCTAGAAAAAATATTATTTTGTTAAGCAAACCTTATAAGCTCGTTCGTTATTGGTTTCTTATTTTACATTGTCACATGGTTGAGTAATATGGATTTATGATTGACTTTATGCTTTTATGTTAAATATTTGTTTTACAACAGACTGTTTTTTACTTCATGTGGTTTTTGCATGCTTTGCAAATATGCTAGTTTACTCTATCACATTATGGTATTGTAAATGATCAAATATGTGTATTTTTTGCCTAGATGGATCGTCGTGATTTTAGTGAAAAGCAAGAATGGGTTGAATACCAACTCTGGAAATTACTTCGTCGGAATACTCCAAGCTCGTCCTTAGTTTATACTACAACTTTTTGAATTTTTTTTCCTAATTTATTTATCTTCCAAGAGATCAAAGGAACCCGTTTCGGGATCGGGAGTCTATCAGTTGGCGGATCTTCTTTCTCTGTCTCGGATTCCGCAATACAAGAAGAATTACAAAATGCAAAGCTTAAGATTGAAGAAATGGAGAAGGCTCAAGTCGACCAAGGCACCAACAAAACATGCAAAGGCACAAACTAAGCAAGCGAAGGAGTTTAAGTACTTGAAGACTATGTGTATGAAACACATTCCAAGCTTCAGTGGAGATTTCGATCCTCACAACGGAGATGATATGTAATAGTTATGTTTTATCTGAGATTTTAAATGTTTTAGTATTTTAATTTTAGTTATTGAACCTTTCCATTTCTTGAAATGTTTTGAATTTTATTTTACTTATTGAATCTTCAAATTTCGTAATTCCATATTTAATTTTTCCGTTTTTATAAAATAATTTTAAATTAATACGTAAAAATTAAGCCCAATTTCATTTGATCAAATATTTGGTCAAAAATCCCAACTATAACGACCATTAGTTTTGGTTAAAAATTCCAAGATAATTCGACCAATTATTTGGTCAAAAACATTTCGACCATAACTTTGATCAATAATTATTGACCATTATTTTGGTGAGAAATTTCATGTTGTTTTGATCAATTGTTTGGTCAAACATATTTCGACCATTAATTTCGTCAAAAATTATTGATCGTTTATTTGGTCAAAAACATTGTGACCATATTTAGACCAAGCGTCTAGGTCAAAAAACATTGTGACCATATTTGGACCAACCGTCTTGGTCATAATATTTTCATCATTTTTTGACGAGAAGTGATTTTCAACGAGCGTTTCTTGACGAAGGCGATTTGGTCAAAAAGTCATCAAAAAGGGTTGTTATTGACCAAATATATATCAATTTCATGGTCAAAACCCACCTTGTTTTCTTGTAGTGTATATGTTTGTATCTGTAAACATAAACAAGAATTTCAGATTTTATATATATTTGTATTTTTTTTTAATAACTTGATTTTGCGTCGGAAATCTGTCGGAAATATATATATTTCCGACGGATGCTTCATATCAGGCTAACCTTAATGGACGACACGTGTTACCCTTAAATCTGTCGGAAATCTGTCGGAAACGTATCTATTTTTCCGACAGATTTCCGACGGGCTTGAGGATTTGAGTTCAAATTCCAGAATTTCGAGAAGACAAAGTCTCGGCATACAATTCTAACAACTAAAGTAAAAGATAAGTGAGTAAATAACCTTGTGGATGATATACAGAACATGATTTGCGATTTGTTCATGTTTCAACCAAAAGCATCGCATACAGTTACATAGACATAAACATAGATGTTTACGAAAAAATACTAAAAAAACTAAATGTTTAGAATTTGAAAGTAACAATAATATTATCAAGTATTTTATCTTCTAAATCATGCTCCAACCATGCTATTAACTTGTAACTACGAAAACGGATCGTTAACAAGCTTAATACCACAAACCTGTCGGAAATTTGTCGGAAAATTGTATATTTTTCCGACAGATGTCCGACGGATGTGCCAAATTTTACCCGCGAATTGAAAAATAAATACCGCGAAATGAAAAATAAATACCGACGGATTTCAGACAGATTTAAATCCGTCGGAAATTCTAATTTATTAACAGATCTTCTTCTCCCCGAAGAACACAATCCACCGGTTGAAAATCGAAAAAATCGCCGCCTCCGCCGCTCGCCCCTTCCGATCTGCCGATTTGGCCGGTTGTCTTCGCCGGAATTCGCCCCCGAACACTAACCTCTCCGCCTCCAATCCTCTCCCCCACCGAGCCTCGCCGTAGCCGCCTCCGCCTCTTCATCTTCTCGTCCTCGCCGGATTTCGCCTCCGGAAGTAGCCGCCGCCGCGTCCTCCTCTTCGCCGGATTACAAATGGCGGATCTTCCTTCTCATTTGTAAGTTTCCTCAAATTATCTATTCAATTCGGTAGATTTAAGATTTTAGTTTGTGAATTAGGAATTTAGATGTTAGATTTATGATTAGGGAAGTTAGATTTTAGGGTATGGAAATTGTTGGTTTTTTGGAAATTTATGAAATGCTTTTTAAAACAATGGTATTTTTATAATTAAATATTTAAACAGTTTCGAAATTTTAAGATTATGAATTAATTTTTGAATTTATATATATATTTATTATAAATTTTGGAAAAAATTGTTCGCATTTTCTACAAATTTTTTAACTATTTTAGGGATTAATTTAGAATTTTAGAATTTTAAATTATGTAACAATTACTTAAACATTTTAGAATTTCTTAATAATTTTACAATTATTTCGAAATTTGAAGATAATGACTTAATTTTTGAATATATATATATATTTTTAAAAATTTTAAATAATTAGATTTAGGAAAATTATATTTTATATATTTTGGAAAAAATTGTTAGCATTTTCTACTAATTTTTAAACAATTTAAGGATTAATTTATAATTTTAGAATTTTAATATTTTAGAATTTTAAATTATGTAACAATTACTTAAGAATTTTACAATTTCGAAATAATTTTACAATTATTTCTAAATTTGAAGATAATGACTTAATTTTTGAATTTATATCTCTATTTTTAAAAAATTTAAATAATTAGATTTAGGAAAATTATATTTTATATATTTTGGAAAAAATTGTTAGCATTTTCTACTTATTTTTAAACAATTTTAAGGATTAATTTAGAATTTGTTAATATAAATGTAGGGATATAGTGGTTTCGCTGCATCTGCCAGCGGCCAACGTCATCGTCGTACGAGTAGACCTCCTTCGAGTACGACGTCTACACCTCTACCGTCGTCTACACCTGTACAGACGCCGGAGACACCACCAGCCACCACAGCACCATCGCAGCTTACACTACAAGAAAACAGGCTGTTTTCCGACGGAATTTCCTGCCGTCAGAATTCCCGTCGGACAATTTCGTCGGAATTCAGACGGTTTTCCGACAAAAAATTATTCCTTCGGTACTCCGTCGGTTTATTTTGACGGAATTATGACGACCATGATTACCGTTCGTATGCCGTCAGAAATCCGTCAATATTTACCGACGGATTACCGACGACGGTAATCTGTGATAACTTTCCGTCGACATTCTGACGGACAACCGACAGAAATCAGATTTTCTGTGTGGCAGACAGAATTCCGACGGAATTGTGACGGAGTCCTATGTCGGCAATCTTTGTGTGGTTAACATATCGTCTGGGTTGGCTGATGGGATTGAAGTGTTGTTATGTCAGAGGTTTTGACGGTTTTTCGACGGATTTCTGACGGATTTTCATTCTACATAAGTTTTCACATTTCTTCCGACTTTCATAACAACATTTGAAAAACAAAAAAAAAAAATTTTAGAGATGAGTTCTTCATATTTTCGGTCATGGATGGACGAGCCAATGATGGAAGAGGGGTCGAACTTATTAACGACCGAATACGCTCAAGGTATTTGCGAGTTCATACAGTTACCTAGAAATCAAGGGGAGGCCAACAAAGGTCAGGATATCAAATGTCCTTGTTCTAATTGCTGTAATAGAATTAGTGTTGCGGTTCCTACTGTTTGGAACCACTTATATAGATATGGATTTAGGGCGGGATATAAGGTTTGGTATTTACATGGAGAAAGGAATTATGAATATGGTAGTACCAGTAGCAATGAACCTTATTTTCCGTCTAGCGTAGGGGAACCTACAGCGGAAGTAGATGTTGGGGTAAGTACGGTTGCGATGGTTAGAGATAATTTCCAGTCGGGTGGTTATGAGGGTGATAGGGTTGAAGAACCTAATTTAGAATCTCAAAGGTTTTTTGATATGTTAGACGCATCAAAGCAACCACTATACAGTGGTTGTAGGGATGGTCATTCACCGATATCTTCTGCTAGTAGGATGATGAACCTGAAGACTGATTATAATTTGTCCGAAGAATGTGTTGATGCATTCCCCGAGTTCGTGAAAGATGTTTTGCCAGAAGATAATCTGGCCCCAGGATCATACTACGAGGTCCAAAAACTATTCGCCGGTCTTGGTTTGCCCTACCAGGTTATAGATGTGTGCATCGACAACTGTATGATATACTGGAGAGAAGACGAGAACCGAAACAAATGTAAATTTTGCCAGAAACCCTGGTTCCAGGACACAAGTGGCAGGGTAAAGATTTCATTCAAACGGATGTGGTATATACCCTTAACGGAGAGGTTGAAGAGGCTGTACGAATCAAACCGCACAGCTAAGGCTATGAGATGGCATGCAGAGCATAGTCAAGATGGAGATATCATGCATCCTTCTGACGAGGAAGCGTGGAAACACTTCCAATCCGTATATCCAGATTTTGCATATGAACGACGGAATGTATACATAGGCCACTACAAGAAAACTGTCATTTTGTGACTCCGATTTGCGTCACAAATCAGTCACAAAAGCATCATTTGTGACACTTTTGTGACGAAAAAAAAGAGTGACAATTTTTTCGTCGCTAATTTGGTTGGTCACAAATGCGTCACATATTTGCGACACCTTTGTGACCAGATTAATGAGTAGCAAATTTGTGACGGACATGGGACGATATGGATGTGTCACAAATTAGTGACAAAAGAGAGACTGAAGTTAGTGTTGCAAATTACCAACGAAAATGTGACACAAGTGTAGCTGCTAATGTGTGACTGCTTTGTGACAGTTTATAGTGTCATTAATATGTGACTCTTTTATGACTACTAAAAGAAAAGTGGTAGTCTCTAATTAATCACTTAAGTGTCACAAAAGAGTGACCAATTTGCTATGTGTATGTGATAATTTGGATTGTATTTTTGTTGGTATTATACTTTGTATTCTACCCAGTATTATACTATGTATTCTACTTCGTATTATACTCAAAAAATACATAGTTCAAAAGACAACAATTAAAAGAATGCAAAAGATGTTAATTGTTACATACCATAAGATTAACAAAAGTTCATAAGTTCAAAAACCAAGTTGTGAAAGCATAAGTTAAAGGGTTATGGCTAGAGTTGGGTAGGAGGAGTGGTGACTGGTCCATGAGCTTGTTCGGTGCCTGGTACAGTCTCTGGTTCAGTGGCAGGACTGTTGCGATGCGAGGTTGGTGATGGCTTCTTCCTTGATACGCGAGCTTCTGGAGATGCAGAAGGATCCTCCAAGAGCTGGCAAAAGGATCCTCCTCGTGATTCAGAATATCGATATCCTCATCATCCGATTTCTGAAAAACTCAAGAGGTTACATATCAAACCATTAGCTCAACTCTAAAGAGAAAGCCTAAATCTATGGAGAAGATAGCCAGAGATTGTATAGAATTATGATTCCATTTGGTAAAAGGTTGATGCTTTCTGATTCACCATGACAGAAGAAGAAACATTTGCAGATACAGAAACTACAATACGGTAGATTTTTGCAATAAACAAGCTTAAAGATTTGAGATTTGCATTGTGAGAAAACTTGCCTCGGAGTTTAACGGGAGGATAGATTTCAAGAGCTTCTAATAACCTGAGCTCCAATTCAACATGTGACTGGTCCTGAGAAACCAACCCAAGAAAAAGTAATCATTACAACAATGAGACTTGTCTCCAGATCATCACTAGCCACCATTATGAGTTGGAAGTCTTAAAATCTTAAAGGCTTTAAGGGACAACCAAGACATTTTGTAAGGCATTTCAGCATGTCTCACCCAGTTTTCAATTTGGCCATTTTTGGATAATCTAACATATCATACATCAATAGTCCTAAAAGAATAACCAAACTTCAAATATATCACATGTACAAAATAACTTTTCCAGATAGAGGTATTAACCTTGTCATCCATCGCATCTTTGTGTAATAATTGTGCGTGCTGGAATTTACACACAATAGAAATTGTGAAGATTCTTCGAAATTGAGCTTCTTTAGGGTTTCAAACACTTAGACAGATTTGGAATTAGATTACGAATTAGGTTTCTTAGTTTGTTCTTCTTTCTCAAGATCAGAGCTGTAAACAGTGTTTTTATAAGAAATTTCGGATTCCTCACAAGTGAGGGGGTACATGTTTATTTATAGAGAAAGTAGGTCGGTTCGGATGAACAGTAATGGGCCGTTAACGGGCCGCTATCTTCTGGATTTGACTATTGGGCCGTTTCGGCGAATATGACGTCGTTTAGGCCTATTGATTTTTCGAGGGGGGATCCGACCCCTACAGTTAGCCCCCCATTTCAACAGTTTTATAAATAAAAGTGTTGAAGTAAGGGTGTCCGAGTGAAGAACCGATTTCCGCTTAGACGGTTTACGTGTTGATGATGATGTCGAGCCCAGATGACCTGATTGCATCGAATCCAGCGAATCGATTCTTGAAGTCGCGAAGTGACGGGATGAGCTGATCCAAAACCCGCGAGTCGTTGGTGAAAGGAAGTCGCGAGCTGATCGAGTGCGATGAGCTGATCCAAAATCTTGCGAAGTCGCGAGCTGATCGAGTGAGACGTTTCAGGCGAGTCGATTTCGATCTTGCGAAGTCGCGAGTTGATCGAGCTTGAAACGCGGGGCGACGAGATGACGATACAAGTATGCGAACAAGCCTCAGTAAAAACCTTGTCTGGAAAACCCGATGGGAAAAAACCAGACTAAGGGAAAAAGAGCGCGAGTCACACACTTGCTTAGGTCGTCTTTGTCGCCGAATTCTAAACTTGGTTTCGCTGGTGTATCCATTGAATCCTCTGTAACGAAAACCATTGCTGCTGCGAGGCGAGTAGATACACGAATATGCGAGATGACTTCGAACAGTTGGTGGCGAAGATGGCAAAGCGAAGTCACATACTGATCTTCGCGAGATGATCGAGTGCGACGTTTAAGAATGTCACAAATCCGCGAGTCGCTAGCTTTGCGCGAGGCGACGAGAGGGATATATAAAAAATGTGCGAGTCGCTCGCTATGCGCGAAGCGACACGAGGGAGAAAGTCGCGAGCTGATCCATTGAGATGGACTCGCGAGTTGATTTTCATGGGGAGAAAGTCGCGAGCTGATCCATTGAGATGGAGTCGCGAGTTGATTTCCATGGAGAGAAAGTCGCGAGCTGATCCATTGAGATGGACTCGCGAGTTGATTTCCACGGAGAGAAAGTCGCGAGCTGATCCATTGAGATGGAGTCGCGAGTTGATTTTCATGGGGAGAAAGTCGCGAGCTGATCCATTGAGATGGAGTCGCGAGTTGATTTCCATGGAGAGAAAGTCGCGAGCTGATCCATTGAGATGGAGTCGCGAGTTGATTTCCACGGAGAGAAAGTCGCGAGCTGATCCATTAAAATGGAGTCGCGAGTTGATTTCCACGGAGAGAAAGTCGCGAGCTGATCCATTAAGATAGAGTCGCAAGTTCATTTCTATGGAGAGAAAGTCGCGAGCTGATCAATTGAGATGGACTCGCGAGTTGATTTCCACGGAGAGAAAGTCGCGAGCTGATCCATTAAGATGGAGTCGCGAGTTCATTTCTATGGAGAGAAAGTCGCGAGCTGATCCATTAAGATGGAGTCGCGAGTTCATTTCTATCGATTTTTCGAGGGGGGATCCGACTTCTGGATTTGACTATTGGGCCGGGATTCAAAGTTTCGAGATAGCGAAATTCTAAAGTCGCAGATTTATTCGTAAGTGAAGTCGCGAAATAAATCAAGGAGGAGCTCATGGAGTCGCGTCTCGAGCCAGATGAAAACGGAGGAATTATGAACTTCGGTTAAAATTCCTTAAAATTGATCTCCTGAGCCCAGATTTTTGGGCTCATTTAGAAATGAGGCCCACCTCGAAAGTCAAACCGCCAAAAATATCTTTATAAGAGGCAACGCTCCCTTGATACTTCTCATTATTCTCATTCCTCCGAAAAACAGGTTTGCTCTCTCTCCCTTTTCTATCGGTTTTCTTTCGAGTAATAGATAGGAATTTTGCCGTCCCATCACTTCGCCGCCGCCGTGTTCATCATTGCCGCCGCAGTGTTCTTCAGAGAATCTGAAAAACTTCTAAGTTTTGATCCGAACATACGATGTCTTCAAAGAGCTCTTTCGTATCCGCGAAATCTGCCGAGCTCCCTGAGAAGGGAAAGCCAATCTGGGAGTACTCTCCCGATAGCGAGTCGATTGTAGACGCGAGCTGGAGCTGTGGTCGACTCCGTGGACAAGAGGAAGCGAGTCCTTCAGGCCGCGAGGAGGCGAGCCCTATTAGTTGAGAAGATCGAGCTGGAGGCCATTCCCCTCTTGCCGAGCTGTTTTCTTATCCCACTCCTGTCTTAAGACAAAGTCGCGAGACGGGGGAGCCTGCTTCGTTTATGCGAGCCGAACGGACTGGCTTTGAAGAGGGAGTTGGGACTTCGCAACCATCGCAAATTTGCGAGGCCTCCACTACTGACGAGCGAAGACTAGTTGTGGAAATCCCATAACTCCGCGATGAGTCCCTTAGTCCTGCCGAGCTGCCTCTCCAAGTGAAGATTGAGGAAGGTAACTGGTCATATAACTCTCTCGCATAAAAAGAGAGACTGGAAGCCTGGGTTGGATACGGATTCGCCGAAGTGGTCCAGAAGAAAAAGAAATCGAGGCGAAAGAAACGCCCGCCTCCAGGTTCCTCATGGTGCGATGAGGAATTTCTGGAAGACTATCGCTCAGAGTGCCGAATTCCCGACTCGGTCGAAATGATCGCGCCTTCTATCGAGCAGCGAGAAGACGATCCCCCTGCCGGCACGTTTACCGCCTATGCGTGTTGGTTTAAGGATTGTTACCTCACGTTCCCCATCCCTGCGCTGATTCTCCGGTTCGCGCGGGTTCACAAAATCGCGCTCTCGCAGATCAACTCGAGAGGAATTCGCCAATTGGTGGGAATTACGACGCGAGCAGCCGAATGTCGCGAGCCCATCGGAGTTCGCCATCTATACAACCTTCTTGAATGGCGCAAGCAATCCAACCCGGGTGGCATGAAGTACTACAATCTGGCGAGTCGTTCTCTTTATAAAATACTGGACGACTTCCCGAACAAAGATCATAGCTAGAGAAAATATTTTTTCTTCGTACCGATATCGGCCGCGTCGGCCGAGGATGAACACTTAGTGGTGGCGAAGTGGGGGACACTTGGTAGATTTTCTCGAATCTTTATCGCGCGAACTGTCCCCTTATGTTTTATACTACCTTTTCTGCCAATTTATTTTTACAGCTAGCAGACTGCTATTCACTCCTGTTGCCAACATCGACGATTTGGTCAATAAGTTGAAGGCTCGGAAGTACTTTTGGAATCGTCACTTTAATCTTCGAAGGGTTATTCTAGCTCGCGAGTTCATTTCATACGACGAAGAAGAAGAGATCGAACAGAGCGAGTCCGACGATCTAGAAATAATGCCTCCCAAGCTCACTTTCCGCGATCTCGCCAAGAAAAAAGCCGAGAAGGCTAAGAGAAAGGCCGACCCGAAGGCCACTGCTTCCATTGTCGAGACGACCGAGCAGAGCGTCGACAAAGAGAATACTCCTGTTGCTGAGGGCGACGAAGCGGCTGCTGTAGCCGCGAGTGGTGCGTTGGCTGTTATTACTTCACAACCAACTACCATTTCTGACGAGCCCGCCGAGCCTGAGGACCAATTGCACCGGAAAAGAAAACGCTTTACCTCTGAGAAAGGCAAAGGCAAAGTTGGCGAGAAGAAGAAATCTCGTCGTGAGTTGCCGACTCTGTCCCCAGGACAGTCTATTCCTGGAAGTTCCGATGGGCTCTACACTGATCCCTTAGCTGCAGCTGCCATGATGGCTAAGGTTACATATCCGGGTGATCGTATGCCGATCCCGGAAAGGCTGGTAAAGAGCGAGCTCTATAAGGAGTTCGCGTCTCGTCAGGCTAAGGTAATTTCACACTTTATTCTTTCTTTTTCATTTCGCTTTATTTCTCATACTGTCAACTCCTTCGCAGGCCATCGCCCATTTCAACAGGCTGATCATGTCGTATGATCAAGACTCGAGGTCTAAGAAGCTCTTTATAGGCGAGGCCAGGCAGAGAGAAGAGGTCGAGAAGGAACAAGTCGCGGCCCAAATGAGAAATCTCGCTACTGAGCGAGATATGTATAAGAAGAGCTCTGACGACCTGGGCGTGCACCATCAC
Source organism: Draba incana (assembly GCA_963576765.1). Classification (NCBI taxonomy): domain Eukaryota; kingdom Viridiplantae; phylum Streptophyta; class Magnoliopsida; order Brassicales; family Brassicaceae; genus Draba; species Draba incana. Next base: position 10,659,851 of record OY755205.1, read on the forward strand.
AGAGTCGGTAAGGAGAAGGAGAAGGTCGAGGAGAAAAACACCAAGCTGGTGAAAGAGCTATCTGCTCTGAAGGCGAGTCGCGAGCAGGATCTTGAAGAGGTTGTCTCTTCTGCGAGGCCATCTGCGGCCGCCGAAGTGCAAGGCCAGCTTAACCGGGCTTACGAGCTGTTTCATCAGATGATGAAGAAGCCGCTTAAGAAAATGGTCTATCTTGCACAAGCGGAGGCTAATCTCCAGCTCCTTGACGACATGGAGAATACTGAAGCAGAGGAGGCCTTCGATCCCAAGGCCGAGCGTGCCCTATTAGCTGAAAACAAGGCGTCGCTTGGAAAAGCCGACGAGATCATTGACGCGATAGCACTCGAATCGAGGAAGACCTTATGTAAGAACTATGTTGTCCCCATTACCGTAGCGGATATAGTTGCGTCTCTGCGAGTTAAGGTTGTTGCTAAGTCTGTTGGTATAAATGCAGCTTCTGGGTCGAACGATGGCTCTCTTGGTATGCGCTTGCGAAGCGCGAGTGAGGAGTTAAACGAGAGCGAGTCGGACAAAGCCGATGAGACAGTTGATCCGATCCCAGTTGCACCAACTGAACCTCTTCGCGAACAGGCTCCTTTGGAACAAGAACCCAGGGACGGCGAGGCTGCGAGTTCGCTGCTATCGTTACTCCAGCCGAAGAACAAGTGGTCGAAGAGGGCGAGCTGGTTGCTGAGGACAAAGAGGCCGAAGATGGCGAGACTGTCGCCTAATCCGAACTTTGTAACAGTAGGATTTGTTTTTGTTTTTGCTTAAGGATTTTAAGACTCGATTTTTGTTTTGTGCCTGGATGGCTTTATCCAACTTGTGACAATACTTTTATGCCGAGTTTGTCGAGCAGATTTATATGAATGCCCTTAAGCACTTTCTTAACTGTTTTTCGATTAGTTGTTTGTCGACGAGGCCTGTTAGAGCTTGTCTAAGGCGCATAGAAATGATGCGGTTTTAAGACGCTTAGGGGTGATGCGGTTTTAAGACACGATGCGGTTTTAAGACGCGAGGCCTGTTATAGCTCGTCATCTAGGCCTGTTTTAGTTTGTTACTTAAAGCAAATTCAGTATACAGTGTACCTGATTTATATTTGCCAAGTTAGACCAGTTTGTTAAGTAAATACTGGGTTTGCGAGTCAAACATACTGGCTAACGGACACATTCTACTGAATGTGTCTATCCCGAGATGGACTCGCGAGATGGACTCGCGAGATGGACACCCTGGCTAACGGACATACTCGCACTGAATATGTCTATCCCAGTAATGAACTCTAAATTTATATAGCGCGCTTTATCTGTTGAGGATGTATAAGTATACATCAGAATGATGATGAAGTTTTAATCAGGTCGCCATTATGGCCATAATGACGCCCAATTTTTATTGATCTAACGTTTAGACAGTTAAGTCGTTTAGCGAGTTGCCGCGTTTAGACATTCAAGTCGTTTAGCGGGCTGAACGAGTCGTAATAAGACTTGGTTAAAACCTTAGCTTATTGCGACTCGATTGTCGCGTTTAGACCGGAGTTGTTTAGCGAGTTGCCGCGTTTAGACATTCAAGTCGTTTAGCGGGCTGAACGAGTCGTAATAAGACTTGGTTAAAACCTTAGCTTATTGCGACTCGATTGTCGCGTTTAGACCGGAGTCGTTTAGCGAGTTGAACGAATTGTAACAAGACTTGGTTAAAACCTTAAGTCGTTACATACTGCGAGTAGGAGTATGAATATACGTACCCACTCCCCCCTTTTTTGAATAAGGGGGCAACTGAACTCATCCGAAAACGAACTGCCTACGTACCCAATGAAGGGATCAAGTCGCGTCGTAGTTCAAGTCTAATGACTTAGTATTTTTAGCAGTGATATTTCTTCAGATGTCGCGTATTCCAGGAACGCGGGATCATCTCGCCTTTCATGTTGGCGATTTCGTAGACGTCTGGGCGAACTACTTTCGTGATCTGATAAGGTCCTTCCCAGTGAGCGCCGAGCTTGCCGGCATTGGTCTCAGCAGTATTCTCAAATACTGCGCGAAGGACGAGGTCTCCTTCGTAAAAACGCCGAACTCGCACTATGGAAATATAATATTTGGATGCCGTAATTTGATATTCGGTCATCTTTATAAGTGCTTGGTCGCGCCTTTCGTTGATAAGGTTGAGTTTGTCGAGCATAAGGATATGATTGAGACCTTCCTGCTCTGGAAGCAATCGTCGGCGAATTCCTGGAAAATAGACTTCAGGAGGAATCACACATTCTGTTCCGTAGACGAGGACGAAAGGCGTCTCGCCCGTAGCGCGTCGCGGCGTTGTTCGATAGGACCATAAAATAACTTCGAGTTCGTCTGCCCAATGGCCCTTCTTAGCGTCGAGTTGAGTCTTTAGTCCGTGAATAAGTGTTTTGTTTGACGACTCCGCCTGGCCGTTACCTTGCGGGCAACGAGGCGTTGACTTGCTGACTCTGATTTTCCACTTATCGCAGAAAAGTTTAAATCGTTTTGATATGAATTGCGAACCGTTATCTGTCACTATCTCATAGGGTACGCCGTGCCGACAGAAGATATTCTTCCAGACAAAGTTTTCGACCTGCTTATCCTTGATCGATCCGAATGCTTCCGCCTCGATCCACTTGGAAAAATAATCCATTAGGACTAAGAGGTATCGTTTCTGCCGAGACGGATGAAGCGGTCCGACTATATCCATTCCCCATCGCATAAACCGGTTAGGGCGAGGTAACCGAGCTTAAGAACTCTGTCGGTTGATTGATGAACGGACCATGTCGTTGACACTTCTCGCACTTTGCTGCGAACAGCTCGCAGTCTTTTATCATGGTTGACCAAAAATAACAGTGCCTTTTGATTCGGATGGCGAGTGAGCGACCTCCCGAGTGGTTACCGCAGGATCCGCCGTGAACCTCGTGCATTATCTCGCGAGCCTCCTGCCCCTCGACACAAGCGAGTAGTCGCCCGGACAATCGCCATTTGAAAATATTTCCATTAAGTAAAACGTAACGAGACGACTGTGACTTTAACTTGCGAGCCGCCCAGTTGTCGGTTGGCATCTCGCCGTCTGCGAGATAAACGCGAATGTTGGCCATCCACTTGGTGTCGCATCCATAGACTGTGGTCTCGTCGTCAATGGGAATGTCGATGACTTCATGCTCAGGTGGAGGCTCCTCGTAACATGGGTAAGTATCCTGTGGGGATTCCTCAAGTTGTTCGGGGAGAAGGCCACGGTCAAAAGCTATGTTATCTGTTGCCGACTGTGTCAGACTGATTGGGATCCATCGGATCCAGTTCGACGTTATCATTGGTGTGGTCGAGGTCCATCGGGTCTGCAACGGAGCGAGCGGGCGAGCCATTGCTGAGACCTGCTTTTTGCTTCGCTGCCTGAGATCTTGTTAGGACGTTGACTGCTTTTGCGATTGCGATACTCGGTTCTTCAATGAATTCGACCTTGACAATTCTTTGAAGATCTTTATCTGGCTTCGCGGTCGAGCCGAGTGATGCGAGGGCATCCGCTTGGGAGTTTTCCAAACTTGGAATTCTTGTCAAGGTGAACAGATCGAATTCAGCTGTTAAAGTTTTGACGAGAGCGAGGTATGCTTCCATGCGCTCGTCCTTTGTCGCGTATTCGCCATTGAACTGATTCACGACGAGCTGAGAGTCGCAAAAAGTATTTATCCTTGTTATTTTCAACGGTTTAGCCAATCGAAGACCTGCGACTAGGGCCTCGTATTCTGCCTCGTTGTTCGATGCTTTGATACCAAGGCGGAACGATTGCTCTAGAGATTTTCCATCTGACGATAGTCGAATGCCGAATGTGTCGGACTTATTGGGATCCATCGGATCCAGTTCGACGTTATCTTTGGTGTGGTCGAGGTTCATCGGGTCTGCAGCGGAGCGAGCGGGCGAGCCATTGCTGAGACCTGCTTTTCGCTTCCATGCCTAAGATCTTGTTAGGACGTTGACTGCTTTTGCGATTGCGATACTCGGTTCTTCAATGAATTCGACCTTGATAATTCTTTGAAGATCTTTATCTGGCTTCGCGGTCGAGCCGAGTGATGCGAGGGCATCCGCTTGGGAGTTTTCCGACCTTGGAATTCCTGTCAAGGTGAACAGATCGAATTCAGCTGTTAAAGTTTTGACGAGAGCGAGGTATGCTTCCATGCGCTCGTCCTTTGTCGCGTATTTGCCGTTGAACTGATTCACGACGAGCTAAGAGTCGCAAAAAGTATCTATCCTTGTTATTTTCAACAGTTTAGCCAATCGAAGACCTGCGACTAGGGGCTCGTATTCTGCCTCGTTGTTCGATGCTTTGAAACCAAGTCGGAACGATGGTCGAATGCCTACTCCTGATCCGTGTTTAGATGACGAGCCGTCGACGTGCAGTTGCCAGATTTGGGATGCAGAACTGTCCGCGAGTGTGTCTTCGATTTCGGACGAGGCTGCCGACTCCGGTAGTTCGATTTAAAAGTCGGCAAATACTTGTGCCTTGATCGTCGTCCTACTGCGATACTCGATATCAAACTCGCTTAGTTCAATCGCCCATTTGGCGAGTCGCCAGGACTGAGTCGGACTTTGGAGAACAGCTCGCAGTGGAAAAGTACTTAGAACCACAATCGAATGTGATTGAAAATACGGTTGAAGCTTTCGAGCCGACGTAATAATTGCGAATGCAAGTTTCTCCGTCAAATGATATCTTGTTTCTACATCGGTTAGCGACTTACTAATATAGAAAACGGGCTTTTGCTCGGTGCCGTCTTCACGAATCAGAACCCCACTAACTGCCGAGGTCGAGACCGCGATGTATAGATAGAGCGGTTCGCCAGCTATCGGCTTTGTCAGAACAGGTGGAGTCGCGAGATACTGCTTCAACTTCTGGAAGGCTTCTTCACATTTTTCAGTCCACTCGAAAGCTTGTCGAGCTGCCCCCTTCTTATCCTTGAGCATTTCATAAAAAGGTAAGCACTTATCAGTAGAGCGCGAGATGAATTGGTTCAAGGCCGCGACTCTGCCGTTTAGTCGTTGGACCTCTCTTTTTGTTTTAGGCGAAGGCATCTGGACGAGTGCGACGATTTGCTTTGGATTTGCCTCGATCCCGCGACGAGTAACCATGTAGCCGAGGAACTCGCCGGATGTTACACCGAAGCGACACTTAGCCGGATTTAGCTTCATGTTATACTTGTTTAATAGCGCAAAGTAGTCTGCGAGGTGGCCGATGTGGTCCTTTTCCTCGAGTGATTTGACGAGCATGTCGTCAAGGTAAACCTCCATCGATTTTCCGATAAAGCCCGCGAACATTTTATTCACCAATCGTTGATAAGTAGCTCCAGCGTTCTTAAGTCCAAAGGGCATGACTTTGTAGCAATAGATTTCGCGGTCTGTGATGAAAGATGTTTTGTCGCGATCGCCGGGGTGCATGAAGATCTGATTATAGCTGGAGAAGGCGTCCATAAATGACAACAACTTGTTCCCAGATGTCGCCTCGACGAGGCAGTCGATGTGGGGAAGAGGGAAACTGTCTTTTGGGCATGCCTTATTCAAATCCGTGAAGTCTACACAGACTCTCCACTTGCCACTTTTCTTCTTCACGACGACTGGGTTCGCAAGCCATTCCGGATATCTGACCTTAGAAACCGAGCCGGCCTGCCAGAGTTTGTCTACTTTGTCATTTACCGCTTGAGCCCTATCAGGACCTAGTCGCCTTCGCTGTTGCTTTATAGGTTTGTAGGTCGAGTCCACGTTTAACTCGTGACTGATGATGCCGATATCGATCCCGGGCATGTCTTCTGCGGACCATGCGAATGTACCGACATTTTTCTTGAGAAATTCGACGAGGTCGAGCCTCACGGCTTTATCGAGTGTCGCGCCGATCTCGACACATTTTTCTGGCAATTCGTCGCTTATGCAGACCGACAAGACGGGTTCGCATGCTAGACCCGCCCCTTCCTCATCTACGGATTCCGCGATCTGTAGTTGCTATAACAGGTCTGAGATTTCTTTAACGAGCTCCCTGTCTGTCTTAATCTTTTTTCGCGGCTCCCTCGGCATCGGCACTGTCGAGTGACTTCGTAGTTTATGCGCGGCCATGAAGCAAGATCGCGACGCTGCCTGACTCCCTCTGATCGTTCTGATCCCGCTTTTCGTAGGAAACTTAAGGCAGAGATGGTATGTTGAGGCGACTGCACGCATCGAATTGAGCCAAGGGGTTCCCATTATCACGTTGTAAATAGCCGGGTTGTCCGATACCGCGAAATCCACTATTTTCGTTATTCTTTCCGCGCACACAGGGAGTTTGATCGTTCCAAGAGTCATTGTCGTCTCGCCATTAAATCCGGTCAAAGGTTTAGGAAAGGATTCGACTTGGGCAAGATCGATTTCCATACGCTTAAGAGCGTCTATGAAAATAATGTCGACTGTGCTACCTGTATCGATTAAAACACGACCCGTGTCCCAACCTGCGACGGAGAGTCGGATGACGAGTGGGTCGTCGTGCGGTTTGTCAATGTCGTCAATCTTATTTTCTTTGAATCGGATGACTTCGTTTGGAAACTTGGATGGACTGGGTTTGGTTGCTCCTACCTCGGCTCGCCTCTGATAAGCTTTGATTGACGAGAAAGTGTTTGAACAATAGCGCGAGCTGCCCATAATCATGTTGCAGATTTTCTGCTTCGAGCCGCCCCGGCCTTCGTTATTGTTTTGCTTGCCGAGGTTGACCCGGTCGTCATCCCGTCTGTCTCGCTTGTTGTTCCTGCTATTGCCTCCGGACGGACTGTCTCCTTCTCTTGCGTCGTCGAACTGCTCGAGCTGAAAATCATTAACACTTATGTTTCCTCTGAGTTCGCCGGCGGCTAGCTTTGCTGCGAGTCGCATTCCGAGCACTCTGCAATTAGCTGTCGAATGTCCGTCCATCTTATGCAAGTCGCAATATGCGGATTCGTCATACTGCAGGTTCCTTGTCCAAGTGTTGCCACTACTGCGACCTGGAGTGCCGCTTCCGCGGACAGGAAGCTGTTTCCGCGGACTCGCCCTCTTCCTCGGCCGTAGCCGGGCGAATCCGCCTGGTAGTTATGAGCACCTCTAAAACCTCCTTCGTGTCGCACAAAGTCATTTTGCCCCTTCTTTTTCGTAGGCGGGGCTTCTTGCGGTTTAGGACTTTTGATCTTCCCATACTTCTGGTCCAAAACCCGCGTTTCCTCTTCGCTCCTTGCGAAGCCATTCATGCGATGGAGCGCGTCCTGAATAGAAGAGGGCTCGTTGATTATCATCTCCTTCCGGAAATCCGAGTTATGCTTTCATGCGCTCGTCCTTTGTCGCGTATTCGCCGTTGAACTGATTCACGACGAGCTGAGAGTCGCAAAAAGTATCTATCCTTGTTATTTTCAACGGTTTAGCCAATCGAAGACCTGCGACTAGGGCCTCGTATTATGCCTCGTTGTTTGATGCTTTGAAACCAAGGCGGAACGATTGCTCTAGAGATTTTCCATCTGACGATAGTCGAATGCCTACTCCTGATCCGTGTTTAGATGACGAGCCGTCGACGTGCAGTTGCCAGATTTGGGATGTAGAACTGTCCGCGAGTGTGTCTTCAATTTTAGACGAGGCTGCCGACTCCGGTAGTTCGATTAAAAAGTCGGCCAATACTTGTGCCTTGATCGTCGTCCTACTGCGATACTCGATATCAAACTCGCTTAGTTCAATCGCCCATTTGGCGAGTCGCCCGGACTGAGTCGGACCGTGGAGAACAGCTCGCAGTGGAAAAGTACTTAGAACCACGATCGAATGTGATTGAAAATACGGGTGAAGCTTTCGAGCCTACGTAATAACTGCGAATGCAAGTTTCTCCGTCAAATGATATCTTGTTTCTACATCGGTTAGCGACTTACTAATATAGAAAACGGGCATTTGCTCGGTGCCGTCTTCACGAATCAGAACCCCACTAACTGCCGAGGTCGAGACCGCGATGTATAGATAGAGCGGTTCGCCAGCTATCGGCTTTGTCAGAACAGGTGGAGTCGCGAGATACTGCTTCAACTTCTGGAAGGCTTCTTCACATTTTTCAGTCCACTCGAAAGCTTGTCGAGCTGCCCCCTTCTTATCCTTGAGCATTTCATAAAAAGGTAAGCACTTATCAGTAGAGCGCGAGATGAATCGGTTCAAGGCCGCGACTCTGCCGTTTAGTCGTTGGACCTCTCTTTTTGTTTTAGGCGAAGGCATCTGGACGAGTGCGACGATTTGCTTTGGATTTGCCTCGATCCCGCGACGAGTAACCATGTAGCCGAGGAACTCGCCGGATGTTACACCGAAGCGACACTTAGCCGGATTTAGCTTCATGTTATACTTGTTTAATAGCGCAAAGTAGTCTGCGAGGTGGCCGATGTGGTCCTTTTCCTCGAGTGATTTGACGAGCATGTCGTCAAGGTAAACCTCCATCGATTTTCCGATAAAGCCCGCGAACATTTTATTCACCAATCGTTGATAAGTAGCTCCAGCGTTCTTAAGTCCAAAGGGCATGACTTTGTAGCAATAGATTTCGCGGTCTGTGATGAAAGATGTTTTGTCGCGATCGCCGGGGTGCATGAAGATCTGATTATAGCTGGAGAAGGCGTCCATAAATGACAACAACTTGTTCCCAGATGTCGCCTCGACGAGGCAGTCGATGTGGGGAAGAGGGAAACTGTCTTTTGGGCATGCCTTATTCAAATCCGTGAAGTCTACACAGACTCTCCACTTGCCACTTTTCTTCTTCACGACGACTGGGTTCGCAAGCCATTCCGGATATCTGACCTTAGAAACCGAGCCGGCCTGCCAGAGTTTGTCTACTTCGTCATTTACCGCTTGAGCCCTATCAGGACCTAGTCGCCTTCGCTGTTGCTTTATAGGTTTGTAGGTCGAGTCCACGTTTAACTCGTGACTGATGATGCCGATATCGATCCCGGGCATGTCTTCTGCGGACCATGCGAATGTACCGACATTTTTCTTGAGAAATTCGATGAGGTCGAGCCTCACGGCTTTATCAAGTGTCGCGCCGATCTCGACACATTTTTTTGGCAACTCGTCGCTTATGCAGACCGACAAGACGGGTTTGCATGCTAGACCCGCCCCTTCCTCATCTACGGATTCCGCGATCTGTAGTTGCTATAACAGGTCTGAGATTTCTTTAACGCGGCTCCCTCGGAATCGGCACTGTCGAGTGACTTCGTAGTTTATGCGCGGCCATGAAGCAAGATCGCGACGCTGCCTGACTCCCTCTGATTGTTCTGATCCCGCTTTTCGTAGGAAACTTAAGGCAGAGATGGTATGTTGAGGCGACTGCACGCATCGAATTGAGCCAAGGGGTTCCCATTATCACGTTGTAAATTGCCGGGTTGTCCGATACCGCGAACTCCACTATTTTTGTTATTCTTTCCGCGCACACAGGGAGTTTGATCGTTCCAAGAGTCATTGTCGTCTTGATATTTTTGTTAGGATAGGATTCGACTTGGGCAAGATCGATTTCCATACGCTTAAGAGCGTCTATGAAAATAATGTCGACTGTGCTACCTGTATCGATTAAAACACAACACGTGTCCCAACCTGCGACGGAGAGTCGGATGACGAGTGGGTCGTCGTGCGATTTGTCAATGTCGTCAATCTCATTTTCTTCGAATCGGATGACTTCGTTTGGAAACTTGGATGGACTGGGTTTGTTTGCTCCTACCTCGGCTCGCCTCTGATAAGCTTTGATCGACGAGACAGTGTTTGAACAATAGCGCGAGCTGCCCATAATCATGTTGTAGATTTTCTGCTTCGAGCCGCCCCGGCCTTCGTTATTGTTTTGCTCGTCGAAGTCATTTTGCCTCTTCTTTTTCGTAGGCGGGGCTTCTTGCGGTTTAGGACTTTTGATCTTCCCATACTTCTGGTCCAAAACCCGCGTTTCCTCTTCGCTCCTTGCGAAGCCATTCATGCGATGGAGCGCGTCCTGAATGGAAGAGGGCTCGTTGATTGTCATCTCCTTCCGGAAATCCGAGTTATACCACAGAGCTTTTCGCAGGGCACTTAGGGCGGATTGGTCGTCAATCCCTTTTACTTGAATAAGCATCGCTTTGAAGCGTTCGATGAAGACTCCCAAGGGTTCGCCGGCCGCTTGCGTTATAGTATAAAAGTCCGCCTCCGACGACCTGCGTTTGATTAGGACGGAGTACTGCTTTAGGAAAGCTTCGGAGAGTTGGGCGAAGCTGTCGATAGAGTTCCTTTTCTTTCCCGTAAACCAATAGAGGGCTGCCCCTTGGAGATGCTCCACGAAGAGGAGGCAGCAACCAACATAGATTTCGTCGAGCCGGAAATTCGCTCGCCCCATCGCGATTGAGAATGCTCTGATATGCTCCGTGGGGTCGCCCTTTCTCTCGTAGATAGGAATCTTGAGCTTCCCTGGGTTGGATAAACGCGCCTTTGTTATCCGCTCGGTAAAGGGAGTAGTGCGAGCTTCTTCAAGAACTCGGTCGAGCTCGGGCGCCTTGCTGGTTGCGCGATGGACCTGTGATCTCATATCCTTGAGATCGCGAGTGGTCTGCTGCAAGACGGTTTTGAGCTCGTCTATTTCCGTTCGCTGCGAAGCGACAGTTCTACGAGCGGTTGGGGCTTCGGCTTGTTCCACCCATCGCGTATTTTCTGCGATTTCGCCCTCGTCCCGACTCTGGATACGACTAGTCGGTCGACTGGGCCGAGCTGCTCCGAATTCACGTCCTTCTGAATTGTCTGCGATTGCAGCTATGCCGCCGGGAGCACCTGCGACGAGGACGGTTTCGTCTCTGAGAGGTGTTAGGCGTATGATCTTGGCGAGTGCCACGAGCCGAAGGCGATGCCGCCTGGGAGAAGTTAAGGGCGAGTGGGGTGACGCGAAGCGCGTTACCTTGAGGTAGCCCTCGAGACTGACGAGTTGTCGACAAGGCCCTGATTTCAGCAGTTAGGTTGCTGTTGATCGTTTCCTGGTTTTGCGACTGCTCGAGCAACTGTTCGAGCATTGCTTTGAGTTGACCGAAATCTCCTGGTGTGGACGGGTCGACCGAGTTTGTATTGGCGGTTGCCTGGTTCTCTGTCGGGACAGGTCTGCCTGCTTCCGCCCCCAATGCAGACTGGTTGATTAGCCCAGCCACAATGGGCTCGCTTGGACCTGAATCTTCGGTCGCTGGAGACTGCGGGTTCGTTATTGACATGTTGCGAGTAGCGGGTTCGTCTAAGCGTTTGTTTCGTGTATGAAGCTAGTGTTGCGAGTGCATCTGTCCCCTCCTTCTAGCGCCAAATTGTGCGTGCTGGAATTTACACACAATAGAAATTGTGAAGATTCTTCGAAATTGAGCTTCTTTAGGGTTTCAAACACTTAGACAGATTTAGAATTAGATTACGAATTAGGTTTCTTAGTTTATTCTTCTTTCTCAAGATCAGAGCTGTAAATAGTGTTTTTATAAGAAATTTCGGATCCCTCACAAGTGAGGGGGTACATGTTTATTTATAGAGAAAGTAGGTCGGTTCGGATGAACAGTAATGGGCCGTTAACGGGCCGCTATCTTCTGGATTTGACTATTGGGCCGTTTCGGCGAATACGACGTCGTTTAGGCCTATCAATTTTTCGAGGGGGGATCCGACCCCTACAATAACATAGCTTCAATCATTCGTCTCAACATTACCTTTTCCTGCTCGTACTTGAAAGAATTCACAAGTCGCTCATCAACATCATCAATATATACATGTGATATGATAAGATGAGAATCTATTCATTGCAACAACGACATGAAGGGTTATTCACAAGTTACAACTTTACCAAAAAATCTCATTCACAGTTGAGTCCAATTATTATATAAACCACACAGAAACTTGTAAAAAAATTCTCCAATAGGTCAGAATATAGAAAAGCGAAATGTAACCCACCAAAATCAGGAGGAACTGGAACAAACCCAAAACGTCGATTCAGCAAATGACTCGAATTTAATTACAAAAACCCGATTTCAGAAAGTATCAAAACAAGTAAGGCTAATGAATCTAACACGCACAGTGATGAGAGAGAGAGAGAGAGAGAGAGAGAGAGAGAGAGAGAGAGAGAGAGAGAGAGAGAGAGAGAGAGAGCCTGAACGGTGGAGGAATCAGTCGGAGAAGGAGAAGCCGTCGATGTTCACGGAGGCGATTAGGGTTTGTGAGGGATCTTCTTTTTGTTGGTCTCGGAAGAGAAGATAAGGATGAGATTAGTGTGTTAAGTGTAAGTGAGCCGAAATTTTAATTTGGATTTGGGCCAGATTTTGAAGTTTTTGGTTGATTTGGGTGAGAGGGAAATCAAAAAGATTTGGGTTTGAGGTATGTTTTTGGTTTCCCACCAAAACAAAATATCTAAGTATATACTTTTTTGGGGGATTAGGGTATAGACAATTATGTGTATGCATAATTTAAACTTGTATAGACAATTATGTTTTAAATGTGTATAGATAATGTATATGTACCCAAAATATTTCAAACCCAAAAATAGAAACCGTCACTAAAGAGTCACAAATATAAGGGTGTCACTAAATGGTAACAAATTAGCCACACTTTTGTTTCACTTTTAGATGTCACAAATGGAAACCCCAAATCTTAAACATTTTATACCAAAAAATGAGGTGCATTGGTGACCCTAATCAATTTTAATCTATTTTCCAAGTGTTGGTTATAGTTGATAAAGATTTCTATCACTTAGCAACAAAATAATTTTCTAAAACTATGATTAGTAAATTCTTTATTGAAATGATAAGTAATTTGGGAAGTAGTTTGTAAATGAGTTGGTAAGTGAATTTTAAAATCTTCATATTCATTTATTCTTGAAGTAAATGTAACAAATATAGTCATACCTTAGTATATAAGTATGTAAAACAATTCCTTATAACATTGTTGATAATTATGGTATGTTTAAAGTAACAAATTCACAAGGAGTTACAAATCAGTGGCAAAAAAGTGACAAATTTATGACAGATTAGCGACACCTATAAGGCGGCACAGACCCAAAACAACAGAGTCACACATTTGTCACTGTTTTGTGACAACTTTGTGACACATTTAATTAAAACCCCAAACCCTAAATATTTAGGTGAATTAATGAGAGGAATTGGTGTTTCTATACTTGTACCAACTGTTGTTGATGCTTGTGTTTGATTTCATAGTGTAATTTATATTAAAACAATTAATGAAAAATCAATTATGTTTTGCAAGATTATATATAAGATGTTAAGTGTTTTATGAGAAAAGTTTGATAGTTTGTTAGGATAATTTTTTAAAACTTCATATTATAATTTTTTTTGATAAATTTACAAAACATAATTGAATCTTAGAATATTTGGATAGAAATCTAATCTTTTATTACTATGCTTGGCTAAAATCTTGTGTTTAAAGTCCCATATTCAAACATGGAGTTACAAATTTGTTGCAAGTTAGTCACAAACAAGTCAAAGTGTGACAAATATATAACGAAAAAGTGATAACTTTGTGACTCCTTTTTTCGTCACAAATGAACCCCTAAACCCTATATATATATGGACAAAAGAGTGACACTTTGGTGACGAATTTGCGACACAAATTAAAAGTAAAAAAGATTTCCCTTCCAACAAGAATCGAACCGGAGATCATTGTTGTTATTAACTCGGCCCAATCCATTCTACTAAAGTGATTTTTTCTGTTATTGGTTACATTAGTTAATATATATAGTCTACGAAAATAAAATAGAAACAGAAAATATGGTTTTCAACTTAACGAGAATCAAACACCCGACCCACGGGCTAAGTATCACTTTGTTGAGACCATTTTGCTAGGATAATTTTTCAATATTTCTCTTGTGTTTTAATATATATAGTCTGCAAAAATAAAAAACAGAAAATAGCTTTTCCACTAACTAGGAATCGAACACCCGACCCACTGGCTAAGTATTACGTAGTTCACACCATTTTGCTAGGATAATATTTCAATATCCATCTCGTTAGATAATATATATAGTTAATGGGTTGGTCATTTTCATCCTATGTACTATTACACTTTAAAAAAATCACACAATTAAAACAATTAAATTTCATACCACAAAATATATTACAAAATGACCAAATTCACACTTAGAAAATATATTACAAAATGACTAACAAAATGACCAAATTCACGCTTACAAAATATATTACAATACTTAATAACCAAATTTTATTTAATTTAGATTTCATACAATTTAAACATATTCTTCCTCTTCCTCTTATGATGATAAATTACACATAAATTCATCTTCGGGTTCACTGTCTTCAATTTTGAGAGGTATTGGTTCTACTGGACGCATGACATATCGACAAAAGTATCAACATTAATTTCACCAACTGATTATTATCCTTTGTGACTCTTATCACAAAATTAGGTAAGGTTCACATTCACCACGTTTCTTCTATACCCACTTGTTGTCGGTCTAGAAGACATTTCAGGAAGAATGTACAAGTGTTACATGGTCCACCTCCTGAGATAGATGGTCGAAGCATATTGGAACAGTTACGAGATTTTGGTCCAGAGCGGACTCCTGAATGTGGGGGTAATGACCATCAGCCCGTCGACGGTTGTGGGGAATATCACAATTGGCACAAGAAAAGTATTTTCTGGGATTTGCCTTATTGGAAAGACCATCTATTGTGGCATAATCTAGATGTCATGCATGTTGAAAAGAATTTCTTTGACAACATCATGAACACCATATTAAACGTCCCAGGAAAGACCAAAGACAACTGGAAGTCTAGATTCGACTTGCCATTGATTTGTTCGAGGCCATCTCTTCATGTTTTGAATAGTAGATTGTTGATGCCTGCGTACCGGTTAGACGCTGGGCAGAAAGAAGTATTTTTTGAATGGTTCAAAAAATGCGTAAAATTTCCAGACGGCTATGCATCTAATCTACGTAATTGCGTGGATTCGACGGAAGGGAAGTTTATAGGAATGAAGAGTCATGATTGTCATGTCGTGATGCAGCGTCTTCTTCCATTTGTATTTGCATATCTCCTTCCAGAACCTATCCACCAAGCAATTGGAGGTATATTTCTTACTCCCATTAGTTTCTTACTACAATAATATTACTATATATGTGCTAACTTGTTTAATTTGCGTTTATAGGAGTTGGTGCCTTCTTCCGAGATTTATGTTCAAGAACGCTTACCGTCCACGGGATACGTAACTTGGAGGCCAATATCCCGGTTCTCCTTTGTAATCTTGAGAAGATATTTCCACCATCTTTTTTTGACGTTATGGAACATCTTCCCATTCACCTCCCACGAGAAGCAGCATTAGGAGGCCCTATTCAATATCGATGGATGTATCCGTTCGAGCGTTACATGTTCCACCTGAAGAAAAAGGTTAAAAATTTGAGCAAGGTTGAGGGATCTATTGTCGCACAAAGCCTAAACGAGGAAGTCTCACACTTTGCCGAATATTACTTTCCACCGCGAGTTCGTACTAAGGCGAGACGTCCTGCCCAACATAATGATAGAGGTGAGAAAACAGTCTATGTCGTGGTTGTTCCTGAGTTGTTTGCCCAAGTTGGTCAAGCAAGTGGAAAAGGAAAGAAACGCAAACTATCACCACAAGAGGTCATACATTTGCATACGTATATCCTCAGAAACTGTGACAAAATTTTGGAGTACGAAAGGTATATCAGTTATTATACTAAATTTATGGAATTATTTGTCTTCATCAACTAACGACTGTTATGTTACAGGATCTACATGTCTCTCGCACGTGATTACCATTCTGATAAGACAGATGCCGAACTTGTTGTCTTGAAAGACGAAGAATTTGTAGAGTGGTTGAAATGTTATGTAAGTTTAATATAATTACTTACTCTTACTTTTCCATGTTGTCACGTTCATATGTTACTTATATCTTACTTATATCATTTTTAGGTTTCCGAAAGTATAGCAAGTGGTCAATCACTCCCGACATGGTTAGTGGAGTTTGTTCATGGTTTACGCAGCACCGCAACTTCATATCCCCAGTTTTGCACTAGGGGATATTCGTTCAAGATCCGTGAGGAAGGACGTCAAAGGTCAACTTCAGACTATAGAATTTCGGCGCAATTCGGCGATACCATGTACTATGGGATTTTAAAAGAAATCTTGGAAATCCACTATCCAGGAATGTTGGACTTGAGGTGCATTGTGTTTATGTGCGATTGGTATGATACATCCAATGGTCGAGGGGTTTGCGTTGACCCTCTTGGTGTTATTTCGATAAATTCAAGCTGGAAAATACAGTATTACAATCCATTTATCCTTGCGTCTCAAGCAGACCAGGTATCAATACACTAATATGTTTACCTATGTACGCATATTTAAGGTTTCTTGTTCATGTATATTAACAATATCCACTACTTATTAATAGGTTTGCTACATTCCATATCCTCGAGTTGCTTAGCGTACAGATCCGTGGATCACAGTAACTCCAATAAACCCGAGAGGAAAAATCTATGGAGTTCCAGAACATGATGATCTACAACCATCGACAAGTGTACAAATGTCACATGTTGAGGAGATGGATAACATTGACCTTGTCGTTGATGTCACACATGTCGGGGATGATCTAGTGCATTCGGACGAAGAGGAAACACGTGGAGAATTTGACGACGATTCAGACTCCATCCCTAGTGAAGGTTCCTCCGGAGATTCAGAATAATAATTTCTGAATAAATGTTTGCTTTTTCATGTTCTTCTCTCACATTTGTGTGTTCCCTATAATATTTTTCATTTCATTAACAAAACCGATTGTGAACGAGAATCTGAGTATTATAACAGACAAATAAAAATCAAATAAAGGAAGCATAATCATTTCAGTTGTGGACAAATCTTGTATATCATATTATTTACTAGTATATATATAGTCATGTTCGATGACTAATTAACGATAAATATTGGTATTGCAACTCCAATAAAACTTTACATTTAATGAAACATAAAATTTAAAACACATTCTTAAACAGGTACATTAGAGACTTGCAAATATTTAACACACAATGATTATGGTACAAGTACATAATAAACTCCTCATTTTACAATCATATGTCTGTTTCCACTCCGAACTTACCATTTGTTAGAACCATTTAGTGATGTTCTTTCCCTTTTTTTCTTTTGTGGAGAATCTACAAATCCGTCGCACAATTCGCTTTTGATTGCATCAACATCTAGATTTATGTTTGGCTTGTCTGGGCTTTGGACGAATTCGAAATCATAGTAATGATCCTTTGGTGGAGCATCTATAAATTCGTCGCACAATTCACTTTTGATTGCATCAACATCTAAATTTAAGTTTGGCTTTTCTGGGCTTTGGACGAATTCATAACCATAGTACTGATCCTTACATACGATTGAAGTACTTGCACCGTAAGTATCTGACTTTTCCATCAATTGACATGGTTGTTCGGTTTCGATTGGATTGGCGTGGTGGATGTTTGGCGACCACTGGTTGTCAGGCACTATTGTTGATGTGGAATCTTCTTTATGGATTGGTGAGCACGTATCAAATTCCCACGAGTAAGTGGGAATCTCTTAAGTGAATTCGTCGCAATGAGATTCGGTTTCCCACGATAATTTTGGAATATAAAAAAAATTAGCCTCGAATGTTATTTTTGCATCTTCATTAGGAGAGCTAGAAGACATTTTTTGTGTTATTAAGAGGTGTAGAAGATATACACTCCATCTGGTGTATTTATAGTAGAAGTTAAATGTATAAACCGTCGGTATTCCGTCTGTAATCCGTCCGACTACACGATGTCGGCAAAATTTGATTGGTCAGCTGTACTGACAGATTTCCGACTACACGATGTCGGCAAAGTTTGATTGGTCAGCTGTACTGACGGATTTCCTATGAAGCTATGTCGTCATAACTATGTGATATATTAGGATTTTAGCCTATTTTACCTATTGTTTTCTAGTCTTTTTCGAGTCTTTTCTAGTTCTTTTTGTGTCATTTCAGGTTCTAGAAGACTTTGGAGCATGGATTGGAGTTGCTGGAGCTCTTTGGAGAAAAGGAGAAGAATTGGAGCAAAAAAGAGACTTTTTCACCCAGCGAGCACCTGCTCCCAGATGTGCGAGCACCTGCTCGGTCAGAAGCTCCAGAATTTGACCTAATAAATCTGAGGCCGCCGCTGCCAAGGGGGCCCCACACGATCTCCTTTTAAATGAGTCAAAGAAAATCCCCTTCTAATTGGGAGTTGATCCTCTTTCCCATTTATGAAGATTTTATTTTATTTCCTTTTTAGAAAGATTTGAGAAATTGACTTTTATGGCACTTTGTGGTATTAGAGGAATCCTTCTTCCTCCTGAATGTTTTATCACTTTTCTTACGAACAAAAGAATCAGAGAGAATTCTTCTCTCATTTACGTTTTCAATAAAATATTTTGTTCTTCATTGTTCTTGGGAAATTTTGGAATCAACTTGTTGCATTTGGCCATTTCCGAATCATCACCTCCACCGTTGGGCGCACTTGTTCAATCCGGATCAGTCACTAACTTCAATTGAGAAGAACCTCTAAACCTTATCTTCTTTGATAATTTTATTATGAGTTTCATTCCATTGATTGTTGTGTTTGATTTCATTATGTCCGAGTAGTCCTCTAGCTAGGTTAAGGTGGTTTCAATGGTGATTTAGGATCTTAGATGGTTGAGCCAAATAGGGTAATCTTATGTCTTTATCTCTAGGAAGTCTTAACGCTTAGGCTAAATTGATCACTTAGTTTATGATCTCTAGGTTTAATCTATTCACCGAAAATTATGTAGGTTGCTAGAATTACCATTGACGAGCATTCGGTGGTAACCAAAACGCCATTGATCGTTGCCATCGAGTGTGAACATACCGAACCATTGCATTAAGGCTTGTTTACTTCATTACTAAATCCACTCGGAAGTTTAGGTATTTAGGTTGTAGACAAAGATATTGATACGCCGCCGAAAGCGGGGCAATATTACATTCATGTTTGAGTTCTAGACCGTGTTCAATTAAACCCTGAATAGATGCTCAACCTTAGATTCCGAAATCACCGGAGAATTACCTTGATCTAGTGCTTGTTTTATTGATTTTATTACCGTTTAGACGATTGAGCACCTGCTCACTGCTTGTTTCAGAAAAACCACTATTTTAATTTATCTTAGCTTTAAGTAAAATCTCGTATTTTCAAAGTGTAACCTTGGTCTCTGTGGATTCGATACCTCTTATACTACTGCTCTTGTCTGTACACTTGCAGTTTATTTTTGGTTAAAACTCGAGACATCAAGTTTTTGGCGCCGTTGCCGGGGACCAATTGCGTTACCTTTGATTTTTGATTTTATTTATAGTCTAAGAATTTTGCTAATTTTATTTTTTGTTATTTGTTTTTGCTATGTTTCAGGTGCATGACCAGCGAGCACCTGCTCAGACAGACTGAGCACCTGCTCCGGACCTTATGGTTAATCTCGTGATTTTGAGTTGGGATAAAGTTGGTGTTCTCAGAGACCAATATGGTCATTTTTGCAACGAGCAAGGGTATATACTGAATGAGGATGGACGTTACTCTTTCACGAAGAACTACGATGCCGGTCGCCATCAGAATCCCCCTCAAGTCTCTTTTTACCAATCACCTCCTGCACCGACAAGCGAGTTAGAAAGTATGATGAAACAGATGCTGAAAGAACAACAGAGGGACTCTGAGTACTGGAGAGGGAAATTCGAAGCACCAAGCTCTCATGACAAGGAGCTAGACATTCAGGTTGCGCAGAGTGCTAGTGGGACATTTGCATCGATCGATGCAGGTTCGTCACAAGAGAGATTGAGGATGGAAAACCCAAAACCAATTCTGGAGCGAGTCCACATGCCTAAGGTATCACACCCTCGACCACCTAAACATCTCATCGACCCCATATCTCCGAAGCAGCTGCTTGGATTTCAGAAGATGGTACGAAGGATTCCACATGCACTGACCTTTGAAGAAGCTATAGAGTACCGCCCACTGCTGAGTCACTTCCGAGATTTCAGAGAGAGTATAGAAGAGATCGAAATACTGTTTCTTGAAGCAAGACATACACCACCGCTGAAGAAATTGGACACGCAAGTGGCTCAAACCGCCAAGGCTATCAAGAGACCAGCTGAGTCTCTTCCAGGACGTGGTGAGGCTAATCCTAGGAAGGAGTATGACGTGCATGCTGTTGAGTTGAGGAGTAGAAGGAAGCTGGTACCGCATATGGTTACAAGCTCTCAAGTGAAAGCTAAGGAGAAGTTATCCGAGCACCAGGCTCATGAGGATGGTTTATCAGAAGAAGATAGGCTTAAAGAGGTTGGATCAAGCTTAGGGACACCTCTGGTTTCTGTCCAAGTCGATGCTGCGAAAAAAAATTCCGAGCACCTGCTCCCTACTGCCGAGCACCTGCTCACTCAGGATGATCCCACGAAAATTCCAGAAACTTTGCCTGAGCGAGTTTATGTACCTAGAGTGCCTTACCTAGTACCTCCCAAGAAATCTAGGAAAGATTTGGAGGATGCTAAGTGTAAGGAGATGTTGAAAGACTTGACGGTGAAGCTTCCTTTGGTTGATACCATGCAAATGATACCATCACTCAAGAGGTACATGAAGGAATTGGTTGCTGGTAAGGTTGTGCAAGAGGAAAGAGTGATGATGGTTTCTAAGGAGTGTAGCGCCATACTTCAGAGTAAGATTTTGACAAAGACAGGTGATCCGGGAAGGTCTACAAAGCTTCCTGTAGGCATTATTGAGGATTTGCACGTCCCTGATCCCCCTAATCCTGATCCTGACCCCAAGCCTCCTGAACACAATGAGTCAGAAGTAGTTGAGATGTCAACTAAGGAAGCAGCTACACCTGGTAGTTGCCACAAGCGGAAATTTCATGACATAACACTTCATCCACCTCTCAAGCGGATTAGAGCCGACTCAGGAGCTGCTGTCATCCCCACCGCTACATACGTGATTGATCCTGGAGATACTTATGGGGTGTACTCCAGAAGACCGCGACCACCACCTGAGCAATGGTATGTTCTTTTCAAACTCCCTTCTTCTCCTACCGGTACACAATCTTACCCAACCAGCGCCCACCCTGATGTTCCTTACATGCCTGATCCGGAGAAGTTGGATCCCGTGTACCACATGGGACCGCGGCCGCCATAATATTCACCTTGCCGCAAGAGTCAAGCTAACGACTTAAAACAAGCGCTTGGTGGGAGGCAACCCACCGAAACCGAGCAAGCTCCTCCTCCACTCGTTCAAAACCGTAAGCCCTAATCTCCCATCTCACAACCGCCGCAACGATGACGACGAGGCTCCTAATCGGTGATCTCTTTCCTAACCCTACTATCTATTTTTATTCTTATTTTCCTTGAGTCGCCAATCTCTTGAACTTTTTCACACCAGAGACGGTGTGATTTAAGTCCGGGGGAGCGGTCTGGTTGTTGTGTCTGCTTTTGAGTTTACTTTTGATTTTAGTTTTTCTTGAGTCTCCTTTTGAGTTTATTGAGTCAATAAGAGGTTGTTTGGAAATGGAATTTTGAACTTGATCTATTGGATTTATGTTAGGACTAGGGATTACTTGTATGATTCACAACTTGGCCAAAGTTCTGTTTTGAGCACCCCACATCTCTGCCGAGCACCTGCTCGTGCAGGGTGCTCCCACATATGGTTGATTTTAAAATTACCCCAAAGCTCACACTTATCAGAAATTAGGCTGATCTAATGTCATCTCAAATTCCTATTTGGTATTTAATCTTGATCTTTAATTTCTTTCTTAGGGGTTTGATGTTCATTGGGCAAGACTTATTCGAACCGTGTAAGACACCGCAACTTTCCAGCAAGTATACTCTCTCCTCCCTAACTTTTGAATCATTTAACTTTCAAATCCTCCCCTATAAAAAAAAAATGATAATATATAGGGGAGAAAATCAAAGCAACATGCCCAAGTGACCCAAGGGATGATGCGTAAACCCGTATCTCTTTTGGGACCCGCGGAAAGCATGTTGTAAGAGAAACTACAAGAATCGAAGTGAACCAGGGGATGATGCGTAAACCCGTATCTCCTTTGTGACCTCATCAGATTCGTCCCATAAAAAAAAAAAAACTTCAAAGCAACATGCCCAAGTAGCCAAGGGATGATGCGTAAACCCGTGTCTCTTTTGTGACCTCACGAAAAGCATGTTGTAAGGGAAACTAAAAGAATCGAAGTGAACCAGGGGATGATGCGTAAACTCGTATCTCCTTTGTGACCTCATTAGATTCGTCCCATAAAAAAAAATATATAAAAAAAAAAAAAATAATAATAATAATAATAATAATAATAATAATAATAAAAAAAAAAAATTATAAAAAATAAAGGTTGAGAAAGAGAGTATACGGGAAATGGTCTTGGTTAGAAGAAGTCGGCACCCCTTGAAACGATCCTCCTTGGTAAGATCACTGTACTTTCATTTTCATTAATTGATTAAGAGATGATATTGAGGATTCCAAAGTTTTGCTGAGTTGTGAGTGAATAAAGTTAGGTTGTGGTACATGTTCTAGGCCAAGTGATGAAAGTATGAAGTCTGTAGATTTTTCCAACAAGCGAGTGATTTCCATGTGATCTTAAGACACTCTTCTGTCTTTGATCTTATTTTGTTTGAGGACAAACAAAGGTCTAAGTCCGGGGGAGTTGATATATTAGGATTTTAGCCTATTTTACCTATTGTTTTCTAGTCTTTTTCGAGTCTTTTCTAGTTCTTTTTGTGTCATTTCAGGTTCTAGGAGACTTTGGAGCATGGATTGGAGTTGTTGGAGCTCTTTGGAGAAAAGGAGAAGAATTGGAGCAAAAAAAAGACTTTTTCACCCAGCGAGCACCTGCTCCCAGATGTGCGAGCACCTGCTCGGTCAGAAGCTCCAGAATTTGACCTAATAAATCTGAGGCCGCCGCTGCCAAGGGGGCCCCACACGATCTCCTTTTAAATGAGTCAAAGAAAATCCCCTTCTAATTGGGAGTTGATCACTCTTTCCCATTTATGAAGATTTTATTTTATTTCCTTTTTAGAAAGATTTGAGAAATTGACTTTTATGGCACTTTGTGGTATTAGAGGAATCCTTCTTCCTCCTGAATGTTTTATCACTTTTCTTACGAACAAAAGAATCAGAGAGAATTCTTCTCTCATTTACGTTTTCAATAAAATATTTTGTTCTTCATTGTTCTTGGGAAATTTTGGAATCAACTTGTTGCATTTGGCCATTTCCGAATCATCACCTCCACCGTTGGGCTCACTTGTTCAATCCGGATCAGTCACTAACCTCAATTGAGAAGAACCTCTAAACCTTATCTTCTTTGATAATTTTATTATGAGTTTCATTCCATTGATTGTTGTGTTTGATTTCATTATGTCCGAGTAGTCCTCTAGCTAGGTTAAGGTGGTTTCAATGGTGATTTAGGATCTTAGATGGTTGAGCCAAATAGGGTAATCTTATGTCTTCATCTCTAGGAAGTCTTAACGCTTAGGCTAAATTGATCACTTAGTCTATGATCTCTAGGTTTAATCTATTCACCGAAAATGATGTAGGTTGCTAGAATTACCATTGACGAGCATTCGGTGGTAACCAAAACGCCATTGATCGTTGCCATCGAGTGTGAACATATCGAACCATTGCATTAAGGCTTGTTTACTTCATTACTAAATCCACTCGGAAGTTTAGGTATTTAGGTTGTAGACAAAGATATTGATACGCCGCCGAAAGCGGGGCAATATTACATTCATGTTTGAGTTCTAGACCGTGTTCAATTAAACCCTGAATAGATGCTCAACCTTAGATTCCGAAATCACCGGAGAATTACCTTGATCTAGTGCTTGTTTTATTGATTTTATTACCGTTTAGACGATTGAGCACCTGCTCACTGCTTGTTTCAGAAAAACCACTATTTTAATTTATCTTAGCTTTAAGTAAAATCTCGTATTTTCAAAGTGTAACCTTGGTCTCTGTGGATTCGATACCTCTTATACTACTGCTCTTGTCTGTACACTTGCAGTTTATTTTGGGTTAAAACTCGAGACATCACTATGTAACGGATTTCCGACGGATTGCCGACGGTTTCCGATGTCGGCAAAGTTTGAGTGGTTAACAAATCAAGTGCAGTGGCCGATGAGATTGGTGGGGTGTTATGTCAGAGTGTTTTGACGGTTTTCTTACGGAAATCCGTTCTACATAAGTTTGCACATTTTGTCCTGCCTTCATAAAAAAATTTCAACACAAATTCATAACACAGAAAAATTCAATTGCGTAATGGCAAACAGAGATCTGTGGAATTACTATATGCAAAACCGAGCCCCCGGTCAAAACCCTCCAACCACACCTCTTGTTCCTTCAAGCCTTCCTTACGATAACTTAAATGTTACTGATGCTGAACCGACAATTTCACTCCATCCAACTCAACAATCCCAGAACCAAACGCCCGTAATACCGGGACTTGGCCAAGTCGTACGGCGAGGCCTGTTTCGAAAGAGGTCTCATGATGCAAAGGTGATGCGAGGTGAAAGTTCTCATCCACGCCAAACACAAGATTTTATTCGTGAGGTCATTAATGAGGCACCACAGACCGACCAGGATTTTAGTAGTCCTCGGTGGACTTCTACTATCGATTACATAATCCGTGAAGATATATATATATAATTACCGCTTTTACTTTAACAATAATGATTGTGGCTGACAAATACTAAATCTATCATTCATACATGTAGGTTCTTATAACAATCGGAGCACACCATTCTGGACCCAGGTTGCAGAAATTCAATCCCCGCATTCACAATTTGTGAAAGTCAAAAAGGTTTACGTTTTCGACCACTTGTATTAACATTTAGAGATACAATTTATCTGACAAGTTTATTCTATTTCATTATCAGATTGTGGCTATGCTCACTAGTTTGACCCCCAATGACCAGGAAGATATGCTAGTAACCTTAAAAGATCATTCAGGAAAAATCGAGGGAACCATGCACCATAACATCTTCAAGAATGACGAGTACAGACTCACGACTGGTGTAGGTGCGGTGGTCATCCTAAAGAATATTACCGTTTGCCGTTTTAACAGGAACTCAAGGTACCTGAACATCTCAGAGCGGAACATTGTTAAGGTAGATGTATATCATACGTTTCTAAATATGTCTGGGAAGGCTTAATTACTAAATTCATTTTTCACACAGATAATCGGTGCTAATTCGATGATTGCTGAATACCAACCAACGGAAGTATCTACCATCGATGAGGAAGATGAAGGAACTACTGGGTACGAATATGAAACAGTTCGAGACTCAGATGATGATGAATAAACATCCGCCCCTCCATGAATTTAATATTTTCCGACTATCCATTGTACGAGTTTATCCGGATTATGTTGTTTTGTGTAATATTTTACCATCCATGATTTTAGTATCTACCATCGATGATTTTATATGTCATATTACGGATTTCCAACTTATTTTGTGTTCATGTAATATTCCCGCTTAGAAAAGATATATTACGAATTTCTGACGGATTCTTAAATTCATTTATTTTCTATTCTGAGATAGGAAAAAAATGAAATAAAATAACAAATCCGTAAGAAATCCGTCATAAATTTTGACGGAAGTCCGACGGATTCTTAATTTTATTTCAATTTTTTCTCGCCGAATAGAAAATAAATGAACTTCTACAATCAAGGATTTCTGCCAGATTAGATGCTTTTATATTTGTTCTATTCGGGGATAGAAAAAATTAATAAAAAATTAAGGATCCGTCAGAAATCCGTCATAATGTTATGACGGACTGACGGATCCTTAATTTTATATTTGTTCTTTTCGGAGATAGAAAAAAATAATAAAAAATTAAGAATCCGTCAGAAATCCGTCATAATGTTATGACGGATTTCTGACGGATCCTTAATTTTATATTTGTTCTTTTCGGAGATAGCAAAAAATAATAAAAAAATTAAGAATCCATCAAAAATCCGTCATAACATTATGACGGATTTCTGACGGATCCTTAATTTTTTATTTGTTCTTTTCGGAGATAGACTACTATAATAAAAAATAAAGAATCCGTCATAAATCCGTCATAATGTTATGACGGATTTCTGACGGATCCTTACTTTATATTTCGTAGACTTCTCGTGTAGACTTCCCTTGTAGACGGATTTCAGACGGATAATTAATTTTATATTTGTTTTCGTCGCATACAGATAAAATCAATATTTGTTTGGGAATTACGATATTTTAACAATTTTCGAATTTTTGCAATGAATTGTATTTCAATTTTTATAAGTGTTTGTAATTTTTAAGGATTTATACAAATTTATGATATGATTAATCTACAAAATTCTATAATTTAAAAATTGTTACAATTCTTTATTAAAAATTTTAAAAAAACACATAAATCTCTTACATTAAAAAAATAAAAAACTTAAACCGATTTTGGGTTTTATTGATTTTTTAAATCTCCGAATAGACCAAATATAAAATTAATAATCCGTCAGAAGTCCGTCAGAAATTCTGACGGATTTCTGACGGATTTTTAAAAATTTCGTCGACATGAGTCTATAGAATCGGGACCGGTCGGTCTCAATTCCAGGAGGTAAAAGTCTTCGATCCTTTGGCGAGCATGTGCTCCGATCGGGGCGAGCAGGTGTTCGGATAGGGAAAATCGGTTTTTTGCTCAAATTTTGTCTCGTGTGCTCCAATTGAACCCCAATAACTCCAAACCATGCTCGAGAGCCTCCTAGAACCTCAAAAGACACCAAAAAGAACTTGAAAGACTCGAAAAACAATAGAAAACAATAAGTAAAAGAGGCTAAAATCTTAATATACCAATCAGAGAAAGGAACAATATTTTAAATTTATTATGAATCTTAAACTGAAATATTTTATATTCGGAGCAAGAAAAACTAAATAACCTTATGTCCGACGTATTCATACTTTTTTTTTAATTTTTTCTATCTCCAGGTAGAAAATAATTGATTATAAAAAATCCGTCAGAAAGCCGTCATAAATGCTGACGGATTTCTGACGGATTATTAATTTTATATTTGTTTTTGTCGGATCCTGAAAAATTTTTAAAAAAATTTAAAATCCGTCAGAATTCTGCCAGCATTTATGACGGCTTTCTGACGGAAAACCCTAATTTACTCCCGCCTAAACACTTCGATCTCATCGACAAAGCGGGAACATCTGACGTAATTCCGACGGATTTTAATATTCCGCCATAATTCCGTCGGAGTTCCGTCGCATAGTTCTTTAAAATCACAGACTTCGTCTTCCCCGCAGACAGAAGCAGAGAAATTTTTTTTTCCCCAAATCGCCGCCGCCTCGCCGCCGTTTGTCAGCGTTTTTCCGACGTCCCCATTCCAATTCACAAACCCTCTCACCAAATCAACGAGACAATGTAAGTTTTTGTTGATTTTAAATATTATGAACGGATTTGTGCTTGAAATGTAGAATTAGAAGCATTTTTTAACATGATTTCGTAATTGATTATGAGATGTTTAGGAATTTAAGATTTAGGGATTTAGAAAATTTTATGAATTTAGGGATTTAGAAAATTTTATGAATTTTGAAATTATGAGAAATTAGGGATTTATGGATATATGGATTAAGGTATTATGATAATTTTAGGAACTTACCATTTGCAATTAATTGAATTTCAATTCTAATAAGTGTTTGAAATTTTTAAGGATTTATTGAGATTTATAATATGTAATTTGTAAAAATTTGAAAAAAAAACTCTTAAATTTAAAAAAATTTTAAAAACTTTTACAAACATGTAACTCTTAAATTTAAAAATATGTAACTTTTAAAAACATGTAACTTTTAAAAACATGTAACTTTTAAAAACTTTTAAAAACTATACAAATTTAAAAAATTAAGGGACTCGATCAATGTTGGGAGTTGTATGGAAGAATTATTGACAATGTTATGTAATTAGGGATTTATGAAAACCAAGGCAGCATAGGTAGAACTTCTGGTTTTCACGGGATTGGCTCTTCGAATGGCAACATAATCCGTCATAATTTATGTTCTGCCAATCAAAGATCCAAGGCCGTGAATCCCAGAATTTCTACCTATGTTGCCTTGGTTTTCATAAACCTCTAATTCCTTTACATTGTCAATAATGGTTGCATGAACTCCCAACATTGAGCGAGTCTCTTATTTTTTTTAATTTGTATTGTTTTAAATGTTTTTAATGTTTTTTAAATTTTTTAACAAATCCCAAATCCCTAAATCTATATATATAAGATGAAAAAATCAAAAAATCACTATATCTAAAAAAACCTTTAAACCATTTAAAAATTTTACGTGTTTGCTCTTGGTGATGTAGGGGAATTACTTCATTGCTTTTTTCACGAAATTCCAATATCGCAAATTACCAAATTACCATAAATCCTAAAATCCATAAATTCTAAAATCTCAAAAACTCAAAATCATAATTCCCAAAAGCCCTAACTCCGTAATAAAGATTGTAAATTTTAAATCTATAATTGATACACTAATTTTAAATATGTAAGAAAATTAAAAGGTTATGTAAAAAATTTTGAAATCGTAGGGATTATGGCCGATTTCATGAGGCTAGCGGAGGCGGTGGTTCCAGTAGGGGAGGTGGGACTGCGAGTGAATCGCAGATCCCCAACATTCCTCTTATGGGTACAGCTGGCTCTGCTGCTCGTACGGCAATGAGCATCGAGGAGTTTGTGTCGCAACCCGGTCGGGAGAGGTTGGCACGCCTTGATCCGGATTTACCACCTAACATGACCTGGTAATGACTACTTTTAAAAAATTTAATGATTATATTAGCTTAATAAAATTGTTTACAAAATATGAAACAAAATACCGTGTAGGTTCCAATTTTCGGGAAACGGTATTTCGAGTTGTATCAACGCAATGATCAATAGCTTGATAACTAAGCCGTATCCCACATATGAGACGATGCCGGTGGCAGACCAGGACACATGGTTTCGGCAATATGCGGTATGTGTTTAGATTCTTAATTAAAAATTTAATTTTTATATTACATTTCAATTGTCAATAATTCGAGTATTGGTTTTTTTCAGCAAGAATTTACGTGGGACCCACAGCTGACTGTTACGGTCCGACGTAATTTCGACCGAAAGGCGAAGAGAAAGTACTCGCAGAAGATGAACGAGTGGAAGGACGGGTGGAGAAAAAGGGCGAAGGTGCCTAAGGTTCTTAAAAACGACGAAGCATTATGGGCTGCACTAGTTGCACATTGGGAACGGGAGACCACTCAAGCGACCTCCGGCCAAAACTCTACTAACCGGAGGAGCGAGCGGAATGGGAAGGGACCGGCGACCCACAACTTCGGTGCAACGAGCAAGGCGTCACGTGTTCAGGTGGTAATTTTCCTAGTTTTCCAAAAAATTTTAATTATCGCTAACATTTTCCGTACTTGACTATGCTAACAGATTGAGAAGACCGGTGTGCATCTTTCGCATCTTGATGTCATCAGAGATGCCCACACCAACAGAAAGACGGGTGAAATCCAAGATGCGATTGCTCAGGAAATCGTGGAGAGCGTGGAGAAGCTCGGGGAGCAGTACCTCCAATTGCAACCAATCGTCGATGGAACTCCGCCGCCAACCAAAGTTCCATTCGAGAAGATCAACGAGTTCACTTACGAGGTTAGTAAACGTGTCAATTTTAAACACATTTAAAATACCTTTTAATACTAATACGTTTTGAAATTTATTGATTTTTTTTTCTTAGGTAACCCCTAAGAGCAGAGGTCGTGTCTACGGCCTCCCCGAAGACAGTTGCTCATCCGTTTCGTCGGTTCGCTATCACGGTGGTAGCAGTTTGGTAGCATAAAACGCCGAGCTGACCCAGCGGGTTAGCTCTTTGGAGGAACGGTACGAGAGAGAGAAGGCGGAGGAACGGCTGCTGAGACAGATTGCGGAGGCGGAGGCACGGCGCCAGAGAGAGATGGCGGAGGTGGAGGAACGGCGCCAGAGAGAGAAGGAGGAGGCGGAGGACCGATATCGTGCAATGGAGGCGAAGATGAACGAGTTCTTCCGTTCTCATGGGTCGTAAATGTTTTTGGACATTTTAAATTTAATGTAAAACTTTAAATTTGGTTTTAAAACAATTTCAATTTAATTTTAATTTAATTTTGATTATTAATTTAATTTTTTCTTAATAATTCATTTCTTTTCATGGATCACCGGAATCCGTCGACACTACGTCGGAATCCCGTCGGAGCACAGAATTCCAACTGTATTCCGACGGCTTCATAAACGGACGGATTTCCGACGGTCTTGGAAGTCGTCGCCTTCCTTGACCGTCGGAATTCCGTCGGAATACCGTAGGAATTCTGTGATCCGACGGGATAACGTACTGTCGACGGATTCCGGTGATCCATGTCACGTCAGAAATCCGTCGGGTTGTTTCGACGGATTTCTGACGGATTTGTATTTCCGATGAGATAGAACCGGCGGACCAAATCTGTCAGAAATCTGTCAGAATACCCCCTATTCCGACGGATTTCTAACGGATTTGGCCGTAGGAATATGCCCTATCATCATTTATTAAGTGCAAGTCATAGATAGATTGAATACTAATGAATCAAACCCTAATCTAATATCTTAATCAATATAATAGATCTTTTGATAAAAACCTTTACTCCTATGGTGGTTATAGATGATGCGATAATGATTTGAGAAGAAGTGAAAATAAACATAGATTTGACTCGGTGAAGAGATGAAGAACGAGAGCCCACTAGTTCCGTGATGTTAGATCAAAGAGTATACTATTTACAAGAGATACGCCTCTTTGATCCTCAATCACCCCCAGGATGTCTCTTTCATCAACTCAAACACACAAATCTCATCATGAAAATAACAAATAAAAGCAATAAAAAAACGTGCATAAGCAGAAGAAGAACTTGTATTGAATCGATCGAACAAAAGAGGGATTTTAACCCTAAAAAGTGTTCAACATGAACTATGAAATTGAAAGCATTAGAACGACATTGAAAGCATAAGAATAAGAATAATAAGAGGGGAGAGACAGAGAGAGAGTAGCTCGTAGGGTAGAGAGGCGGAGAGACTCAAGGAGAAGCTTCTAGCTATGGATTTCGAAGCTTCATCCCTAACCCTCTCTAAAATCGCCTCTTTCCCCTACTCCCTAACTCTTCTCTTCGCTAAATTCTAGTGTTTATCCCTGTATAAGGTGATATGTGTTGTGGGGTCTCGAATTCCTTCTCCTAGAGGCTCCTTATATAGGATTTGAAAGCCTTGGAGACAAAGTTTACCCTAGCTCGAATAAGGAAAGTGCATTGAATGCATTGCTTGGAGAGGATTCTAGGAGGTTCACGACCGGACTGTGAGTTGAAAAAGGGCCGAGGATCCGGCTGGAATAGGCTGAGGGTCCGGCCGTGACACTTAGTCTCCATTTCTCCATCTTCTTCGTCTTGAAGGTCCCTCCGACAGGCTGTGGTAGAATTGGCATATCTTCAAATCTAACCATTAGATCATCTTCAAACCACTTGTATTAGAAAGGTGACTCATACATCTGTGTCTTCATCAAAAATGAGCAAGCTCCAATGGTGGTAATGTCTTAATCCATCGACAAACTTCTGACGCAGAGAAGCTGTCTTCAAGGTTCACCCGGATTGTGAGTTGAATTTGGGGTGATGGTCCGGGGATTTAGCAGCGCGAGTCCGGGATTCTGAACTCTAAATTCTCTTGTCTTCACGATCAAGAGGAGCTTAGAGGGTAAAATGGCTCGTGGTCCGGTTCCACTCACCTAGTGGTCCGGCTTGTCATGTAAGGTGCATTGGACAGGTCTCAGGAGAAACTTCATATCTTTTGACTCACTGATCGGATTGACCTGAAAACAATTGCATTTGAAAGGTGACTCAATGATCTACATTGTATCCAAATATGAGCTTGATCAGATAAAGGGAAGTCGTCCGCCCTTCATCATTCTTCAGACTCCAACAAACTGTCTTTATAAAACACTTTGTTCTTCCTTGAATAACTTGTCTCCAATTATTCCAAGGGTTTAGCCTCTTTTTCAGATACCATAATGTGGTCTTGACCATGGGTTCTAGGGCTTTGAACCGTGTTGAATGATGTTCAAAACGTCTTTGCTTCATTTTGCTCCATTTTATGTCTTTTTACCTAATAAATTGCAAAAACATGTTTTGACACAAATATGTGTTTTTCCACTATAAACATCCAAAAATCAATGGGAATGTGGTTAAAAGCACTATAAAATAACACCAAATATAGGTAAAATATGGGTGTTATCAGGATGGCGACGTTACGCAAGTTGGCGTTCGAGTTGTTGGTTTCGGTTTGTACTGGTCTTTGTG
The DNA here is from genome assembly GCA_963576765.1 of Draba incana. Taxonomy (NCBI): domain Eukaryota; kingdom Viridiplantae; phylum Streptophyta; class Magnoliopsida; order Brassicales; family Brassicaceae; genus Draba; species Draba incana. The sequence goes on from OY755205.1 coordinate 10,692,212, forward strand.
AAAGGGTGATTACCGCTTCGTTTGATGAAGAGGTGTAAATGCTAGATATTTAAATGAAGAGGCATTGATGTCAGCAACAAAAATGAAACTCACTGTATCGATATCATCGATTTTTGACTCTATATAACTCGCAAGCTCCCGATAAGCTCATCCTTATCCAACAGATCCCGCTGGGTTCTCCGATATAAACTACACATCGTCCGTATCTCACATGTAAATCCACCGAAACCCTAGGCCTTACTCTCCTCTCACCACCACATATGTTCCGTCCAAACTCTCGCAATCCTCTACCCAGACCAAATCATCACTCTCTATACGCGAGTTACTACCGCGACACAAGAGAAAATCCTCCTCCTAGCTCGGGATGAATTTCTATGGTGGAATGGCCCATTCAGTTGGAGCTAGGGAGGGAATCATTCGACACATGTATTAATTCTCTCGAATGTCATCTTCACTCACATTGTTACTACATGCGTACGATGACCTCCCTAGCTGCAACTGATTAAGCTATCTCTTCATGGGGATCCATCCCATGGAAGAAGCACTGAATAAGTTGTTGGTTTCGAATTGGACTGGTCTCGGATCGAGTTGTAGTGTTTTTTTTTTTTTTGAAAGTGTTATTAACAACACTGCCCGCGCCTTGCGCGGGCATCTTATCTAGTATATATATATATATATATTTGAAGTTCACATGTGATAAAAAAATGTATCTTGAGAATTTCTAACCGGATAGGAAAAAAATAAAAAAAAAATAAAAAGATTTTAAAATAACTTTTTTTAATTGGTCAAATGGAAATATTTTATATAAAATAATCTTTCACCCAAATAATGGATGAAAAATCACATAGCAACATCTTATAAAAGCAACTACCATATTATAATATATGGTTCAATTTTATTTTTCTTATCCCATTACAGAAATGAGATAAGCATTATAATTACATAAAATAGAGAGCAAACTTAAAAGAGATAGAAACCAAAGTCATCTCAGTACTTGAGACCAAGAGTGAGCTCAAGGGACAACTCTCCTTCACCCTTCGAAACTTTTAATTTAGTGCACCTTGATCAACAGCAACAACGACATTATCATCTCCGAATTCATTTCCGATCTGTCATAAATCATATAAATTAAATTTAGAAAATCAAAATTATTGTATAGAATTTTTGTTGGACCATATGTTAATATAAAATTTCATTGGCATGCTTGAAGTCACTCTTAAATGAACTAGCGGCATATAGGTCTTCTCTATTTTTTGTGCCAAAAAATTTCATCAGAATCAACAACAAAAAAGAATTGAAAATTGTTTGTAAACCTATATATATAACATACTACTGTACTGACACTACCTATATTACCAAAATTATTATATTTATTAAAGTTTACCATATTAATACATCTATCTAGTTCATGTGCATCAGATTTACATATTAATGATCATGTATGCAGGCTCAAGACCGGCCCACGGCCATGCATATTGAAACATTCGCCTTGGGCCGCCATTTTTTTTTTCATTTTTTCAGTTTTTTGGCCTCCAAAAAACAAAAATCTTAAAATTGGTCTTGGGCCCCAAAACTTCAGGGTATGCATGAATAAGATATGCAGGGAAATGAAAATATACTTTTGAAGATTGGAAGAGAGACTTGCAAGATACCTCCATAGCTTTGTTGCTTGATTTCACAAATGCGGTTATCTTTTCTTTGATATCGCATTGTAGCCTATAAGAAAGATAATTACTTCACAAAAAAGCTAAAGAAATATATTAAACGATTATATGAATACATTACTTAATTATTATATGAACCTTTGTGGACTTGAAGGCGTTCATAGATATGAAGGTATAGTTGAGCTTGTCGACACCTCATTTTCCTTATATGCCTCTCTTCTGCTACAGAATTGAGAAATATGTTTATTATATGTTACGTTCCTGTTTCGATTCAATCTTAAAAATCTTATAACTGTAATTTGATTTAAACCCCAATATCATTTTAAAACATAAGAAATCAATATTTTGATTTTGATTTTTTTTCTAAATCTTCAATTTCTTTTAACATTTACAGAAAACTCGAATATATCTTAAAATTTTTAGATTTTAAAAGATATTCATATAGCTTCGGATCGGATACGGATTGGAAAAGTGTCGATCAGAACATAGTGGACCAAACCATGGATATCGCATTGAACATCAATATATTGGGCTGTGCAAATTTACAATACAGATACTATAACACTAAGTTAAAGTGTATATATGGTATTTGTTTTACCTTGTATGGACTCTTTCTTCTTCTTGTTCCTATACATCTATAGAAGGAAAAGAGATATAAATGTTTCAAGATAAATAATGACACTATACTATACATCTACGAATAGTTAAATATATTGTGCACATTTATATAAAGACCTGGAGATGGCTTTTCACACGTGATGTGAGTCCTCGATCTCTCCCGCCCATTAACTGCCAAATCATCTTAGGTGTTGCTCCTGCATTTTAAAGGATAATAATAATATCAACCAATTTTTCAATAGTGAAAGTAAAAAATTGATTTAAAGAGAGATCTTATCATGTAAAAGAAAAAATAATCTGAAATTTTGAGAGAGGAGAGGTATAACAATGGATCAAATTCAGAAATTACTGATTTCGATGGAAATTGTTTTTAATTTCCCTAAATTTATTTAAAAAAATTGTATTTTTTCTTGTTGCAAAATAAGAAAAAACTTCGCTTACTTCTTTCGCCACCGAGGTGATCGACGACTTGGACAAAAGAGCGGTGAAGATCGTCGAGCCATCGTAATCGCGACATATTTGACCTACTGTAAGGTATGACAATCGGTTTCGTCATCGCTTTTATTTTTCGGAGAAAATCATAATTTGATTATTTTATTTTGAGCAAATAGACAGATTATTTTTTACGATTTAAAATATATATAGAAATTTATGTGGAGGAACCCAATTAATAAGGTTTTCCAAAAAAAAATAAGCTAAGAAGAAAATATTAAAAGCTAATAAATAATTTTGGTGTGACTTTTAATTTTCTTGTTTTACTATTCTTCTAATTATTAATTCATAATTGCATTTTTGCAAAAATATTTTTTTCCCTTTTTACTCCTCCAAGTTTTTTTCCCCGTGATGATAATATTTGAAATATTAATTAATAGTACCATATTTATCTTTTTCAATAATTTTGTGGTAGCGGGAAATCACACAATATTGCAGATTTAGCGGTTTTTGTGGAAAAAATGCTCTTTTGTGGTTTTGCGTAAAAATGTTATTTTGCTATTCTGACGGGAAAATGCTTATTTGTGGTTTTGGAGGGTCCATGCAACAGGTCGCACCCCTGATGATCCAGCTGCTCAATTGGAGGCACTCACCGGCCAGTTGAAGCAGAACGAGGAACAACTTGCGCATCTTGAAGCAGATAACGTTTCTCTAAAATCAGTCGAAGCGGAGAACGCTTCACTAAGGGAGGCTAATGCTTCTTTAGCCATTGGTGACGGAAGCGTCGATGTAAACGCTCACAATAGGTTTCGAGCACCCATCACTCAGATGCTTCCACTAGACGAGATTTCATGTGTCAGATCCAGCGATAGACCATATCTCAGAATTACAACATGAAAGCAAGATACTTGGAGCAGATACCAGCGGAGCGACATATGTCCAGTGACCCTTTGATTCCATCTTTCAATCCAGCGATAGACCACTCATCAGAGAACTCCCATATGAGAGATATGTTCTTAAAATATATGGAAGCTATGGAGTCCTTACTAGCACGACTTCTTGGAGTAGCTCCTCCAATTACGAAGAGTTCTCCTAATTGTTAAGTTGATACACCGTTCATAGATGCGATATGATTGCGCTCGCAGAGATGCCGTTCGATGAAGATGTATGGAACGACGACCCTTATAATCACATTCCATTCGTAAGCCACTATTGAAGCTTACGAATATCCCTAATGCTGTTGGAAATAAAAGTTTTAAAGAGATGGAGAAGGTATTTGAGAAATTTGGGAGAGAATAGATTTTTAAGGTAGTAGAAGATTTTATTGCTTAGAGATTTTTGTTGGAAGAGCTTGATTACAAATGAAGGTGGAATGAGGTATTTATAGCCTCCAAAATACAAAATATCCAAAATATTTAAATCCTAAATCTAGAAAATTCTTACTATATTTTATTACAATTATCTAGATAATTTCATTGAAATATCTAGATGTTTTATTTTCTACCATTCTCTAGAACATTTTAAGGAGATGGGAATTTTAGATTTTTCTAGAGATCACTTCTAGAACATGGATTTCGGGTTGGCTCAACATTAGATTATTAGCCCAATTTATACTTGATCCAAAATCAAGTTTAGTTTTCAACACCCCCTCTTAAACTTGATTTTGCTACTCCGAGCAAACTCCTCATCTTGATAAAGTCTTCGCTCTTGAGTGGCTTGGTGAAAATATCAGCTACTTGATCATTCGTCTTCACATACTCCAATTGCACTTCCTTCTTGGTGACACACTCTCTGATGTAGTGATAGCGTGTGTCAATGTGCTTACTTCGATCATGGAAGACTGGGTTCTTCGCCAGAGCAATTGCTGACTTATTGTCCACAAAGATCTTCGTTGGCTTTTCTTGTGCCAAGCTCAACTCCTTTAAGAGATTTAGTAACCAAATGGCATGACAAACACAAGAAGTGGCTGCTACGTACTTCGCTTCGCAAGTAGAAAGAGTTACAATCGGCTGCTTCTTCGACATCCATGTGAAAGCCGTATCTCCAATATAGAACACGAAGCCACTTGTGCTTTTTCGATCATCTACATCGCCACCCCAATCGCTATTGCTATATCCAACAAGCTTGTAATCGTTAGAGCTAGAGTAATACAAGCCAAAGTCTATAGTACCTTTGATATAGCGAAGGATCCTCTTAGCCGCCTTGAAATGAGTTGTTGTTGGATGCTCCATGTAGCGACTAACAACTCTGACCGCATATAAGATGTCAGGCCTTGTACACGTCAAGTAGCGTAGACTTCCTACCAAACTCTTAAAGAGTGTTGGGTCCACTCTTTCTCCCTCTTCATGTTTTGATAACTTTGCTCCACATTCCATTGGTGTGTTAACTGGGTTTGAGTCATCCATCTTGAACTTCTTAAGTACCTCCTTAGCATAGCCTTCTTGAGTAATGAAGATTCCACCGTCTTCTTGCTTAACTTCAATCCCAAGGTAGTAAGACATCAATCCAATGTCCGTCATCTCGAACTCTTTTGTCATCTCTTTCTTAAACTCCTCGAACATGCTTGGATTGTTACCGGTGAATATCAAGTCATCTACATATAAGCATGCGATCAATATATCTTTGTTTTGAGTTTTGATATATAGTGCATGCTCATATGGACACTTGATGAAGTTTTTCTCCTTGAAGTACTTATCAATCCGAGTGTTCCAAGCTCTTGGGGCTTGTTTTAAGCCATAGAGCGCTTTCTTCAACCTTAGGACCTTGTCTTCTTCTCCCTTGACTAAGTAGCCTTGTGGTTGCTCAATGTAAACTTCTTCTTCAAGGTCTCCATTTAAGAAGGCTGATTTGACATCCATTTGATGTATCCTCCAGTTGTTTTGAGCCGCCAATGAAATGATTAGTCGAACAGTTTCTAAACGAGCAACAGGAGCGAATACCTCATCATAGTCAATTCCGGCTCTTTGACTATAGCCCTTTGCCACCAATCTTGCCTTGTGCCTTTCAACTTCTCCTTTAGAGTTCTTCTTTGCTTTGAACACCCACTTCACACCGATCACCTTGTGCCCATTTGGAAGTGATGCTAACTCCCAAGTATCATTCTTTTGTATCACCTTGATCTCTTCATCCATTGCATTTCGCCATGTCTTCTTTTCAATAGCTTCTTGGAAGTTCATGGGCTCACAATCCGCAAATAAACAAAATAAGGTAAGATTGTCTTGGTTTTCGGTTACCTCATAAAGCTCTTGTATACTCCTAAAACGTGGAATCCTTTCACTTGAGCTTTCATCTCCTTGAGAACTAGGTGTTGGTGAAGTTGGTGGTGTAACGGGCTCCTCTCTTGGTTGCTCCAAGTCTTCTTCTTCAATATGTGGAAAGAAGTTGTAATCTTCACCATTTGATCTCCAATCCCATTCTCCTTTTTCATCAAAGATGACATTTCTGCTTGTGACTGTATTCTTTGTGTTAGGATCGTAGAGCTTATAGCCTTTGGAGTTGGCATCATAACCGATGAAGATGGACTTCTTGCTTTTATCATCTAGTTTGCTCCGCTTCTCGTCTGGCACATGAGCATGAGCAATGCTTCCAAAAACTTTTAGATGAGAGAACCCGGGCTTCCTTCCACTCCATGCTTCTTGTGGTGTTTTTCCCAAAACACTCTTTGTTGGAGATCGGTTTAAAAGATAAACCGCACATGCAACTGCTTCTGCCCAAAACTTCTTTGGTAGTTTCTTACTTTTTAGCATGCTTCTCGCCATCTCAAGGATTGTTCTGTTCTTCCTTTCCGCTACTCCATTTTGTTGAGGGGATCTCGGCACCGTCAACTGTCTTCGAATGCCATTATCTTCACAATACTTTAAAAATTCTTTGGACGTGAACTCTCCTCCACGGTCAGATCTCATGGCTTTGATCACAAGGCCACTTTCCTTCTCGACACGGGCTTTAAACTTTTTAAAGTTTTCAAAAACTTCTGATTTCTCCTTTAAAAAGTAAACTCATGTTTTTCTTGAAAAGTCATCAATAAAGAGAAGGAAGTAGTTATTTTTACCGAGTGATCTTGGCTTGATCGGACCACACACATCCGTGTGTATGAGTTCTAGCGGCTTCCGAGCTCTTGTACTTGACTCCTTTGGAAAACCCATTTTGAATTGTTTTCCAAGTAAACACCCTTCACACACTTGATTTGGATGGTTGATGCAAGGCAAACCTCTCACCATTTCTTTCTTTGAAAGAAGCTCTAATCCTCCAAAGTTGAGATGTCCGAATCGAAGATGCCAAAGCCATGAATCCTCTTTGTAGCACAACTTGAGACATTGCGCGATGTCGCTTTGAATGTTAAGAACAAACATTCGGTTTCTTGACATTGGTACCTTAGTAATGAGATTGCTTCCTTGGTCTCTTATAGAAAGGTGATTATCTTTTAATCGAATATCATAACCTTTCTCTAAGAGTTGTCCAAGGCTCAAGATGTTGGTCTTCATGCTTGGAATATAGTAGACGTTGGATATAAATTGGTGATCTCCATTCTTCAATCGGATGAGAATATTTCCTTTACCTTTCACCTCCATCTTCGATTCATCTCCTAAAGCCACGTTTCCTTTCACCGATTCATCAAGCTCCACGAACATGCTTTTTCGCCCGCACATGTGATTGCTTGCACCACTATCGAGGAACCACTTGTGAGTCTCTTCCTTTCCATCATTCTTGCACGCCATCAATAACATGTCTCCTTCGTTACTTCTTTCTTCAACATAGTTCGCCTTCTCTTCAACTCTTTTGTTATTTGGAGCTTTACATTCGGAAGCATAATGTCCATATTTTCCACAATTATAGCATTTAATGCTTGACTTATCGTACCTTGATTTTGGACTTCCTCTCCCACGACCTCTTGAAGAGCTTTCTCCTCTTTGGTTGGTATTGTCTTCATATGGTCTCCAACCTCGTCCATTTTCATATCCACGACCTCGTCCTCGGAATTGGCCACAACCACGTCTTTGTTGGATTCGACCGCTTTCTTCTTTAGTTTCATCAATCCGCATCTTGAGTACTTGGTCGGCGATATCTTCCTTTTTCTTCTTCTTTTCTTCATACGCTTATAGGGATCCAAGAAGTTGCTCCATTGTCATATCCTCCAAATCCTTTGTTTCTTCGATCACGGTGACTATATGCTCAAATTTTGGATCCAACGATCTAAGAACCTTCTCCATGATTCTTACTTCGTCTAACTTCTCTCCATTTCTTTTAAGGTTATTAGTAACCGTTAAAACTCTTGAGAAATAATCGGAGACGAGTTCACCTTCCTTCATTTGCAACGCTTCAAATTCTCCTCTTAGAGTTTGAAGACGTACCTTCTTAACTTGCTCCGCTCCCTTGTAAGAGGTTCGAAGCTTCTCCCATGCTTCTTTGGCCGACTTTGCTCCCGCGACCTTCTCAAACGTTTCTTCATCTAATCCTTGATAGATTAGACAGAGAGCTTTCTTGTCTCTCTTCCTTGAGTCTCTCAAACTATCCTTTTGAGTTTGAGATATACTAGCTTCGTTCTCCGGTTCAACGTAGCCTTTAACGACTATCTCCCACACGTCATGTGCTCCTAGAATCGCCGTCATCCTTAGACTCCAATTGTCGTAGTTGCTTTTTGTAAGCATCGGGACTTGGAAGGGAATGTCGTTACTCACCATCTTTAGGAACTTAAGGCTCTGATACCACTTGTTGGAAATAAAAGTTTTAAAGAGATGGAGAAGGTATTTGAGAAATTTGGGAGAGAATAGATTTTTAAGGAAGTAGAAGATTTTATTGCTTAGAGATTTTTGTTGGAAGAGCTTGATTACAAATGAAGGTAGAATGAGGTATTTATAGCCTCCAAAATACAAAATATCCAAAATATTTAAATCCTAAATCTAGAGAATTCTTACTATATTTTATTACAATTATCTTAGATAATTTCATTAAAATATCTAGATGTTTTATTTTCTACCATTTTCTAGAACATTTTAATGAGGTCGGAATTTTAGATTTTTCTAGAGATCACTTCTAGAACATGGATTTTGGGTTGGCTCAACATTAGATTATTAGCCAATTTATACTTGATCCAAAATCAAGTTTAGTTTTCAACAAATGCTTCAATAGATTCGTTTGCGTCACTAACGGATCGCTCTGTTGAGCAGTTCACAAGCAGCATGAATCTGGAGAAGACATCCGATGATCTTTATGAGGAAATACAGAAAAAAACTCTTAAGAACCCTATTATCTCCGCCACCCAGAGACAGCAAGAGAGAAGCCAGCTAAAAGTTCTCAACCATCGACGAGCGACCTTCGAGATTGTCTTTTAACGATTTGTGATATCGAATTCCTTGTAATTCGGGGTAGTTAAGAACCCAAGTTCGTTGATTAATAAGATATCTCCTTTCGTCATTTCTTAGAAATTACTCACATGCGAACCGATAAAGTTTACCCATATATATTAAATTAGTATAGGTCAAAGCAGTATAGGTCACTATAGGTCAAAGAAGTTTTTATAGATAATATAAAAAGTGTATACAATTTCTTAATCTTTACGCATTCACTCAAAACATTTCAGAATTGGAAGGATTATCTTATTTAGAAGACGTGTGACAATATTTCTACCTTAAAACAACATTTTGAATAACTTTTTTTTTTGTCAACAACATTTTGATTAACTGAAATATAAATCAACGAGAACTCAACTCCGTGAAGACATCGCTCATTGACATTATACCATCTTCAGATTGGGACTGGTTCCAAGTGAAAGCAGGAGCTTTAGGTAAAGGAATGGTGATAGTTTCACTGCCAAGCCAAACTAGTACAGAGCTCATGGTTGGTCTCTTTGCTGCATTTTCTTGAACACACAACAATCCAACCTGAATCAACTTGATGATCTCGTTTCTCGGATTTTCTATCAGGAAAGGATCAATTACAATCTCAGTCTTTCCTTCAACCCATCTCCTCCATGTCTACACCAAGAAAGATATGTTAGAAGGTAAAAGAAAATGGAGAAATGACTGATAATGTGAAAGAAGCTTACAAAAGCTGCAAGTCCTTCTCCTTCAAAGCTATTGTTTCGTACACCACTTATCATCTCTAGAAGCATAACACCAAAGCTGAAAACGTCACATTTAGCTGAGATTTGCCCGTGATTCAGGTATTCGGGAGCCATATATCCACTGCATATATGCAAGTAAATTCGTGATTGTTTGATCCAAGAATGTTTAAAAGATTCGAATAAAAAAAACCTAGCATTTATATATGTCTCTTCAAGGTTTATTGATATTTCTTGCCAGTGAAAACGTCAACGAGTGGCGATCCATGATTGAAATCGCATTTGGAGAACTCGAACCCTGGTCTAGACCCACAGAGCGAATCCTAACAAACAATGGACCACCATGAGTTGGTTTATTGATATGTTCTTACCGGGTTCCAGCGATTCGTTTTGTTTCAGCTCGAGTCTCATCAGTGTGGAACAACCTCGCTGTCCCAAAGTCTGCAACTTTAGGGTTCATCTCTGCATCTAAAAGGATGTTGCTCGCCTTCAAGTCTCTGTGAATAATCTTCAGCTGAGAATCTTCGTGGAGATAAAGAAGACCTCGAGCAATGCCTTCTATAATTTTGTATCTCACCTCCCATGTAAGAAGAGAACGCTTCTCTTCATCTGCAAATTTCAAATGAACATTGTTTTGCTAAAAGTTTCTAAAACTATACTAAAATGCAGCTCTCTTTCGAAGGCTCACCGAAGATAAAGTGATCGAGACTTGAGTTAGGGACAAACTCGTAGACAAGAATCTCTTCATCCCCTTCACTACAAAATCCAAGAAGCTTAACAAGATTCTTATGTTGGAGCCTTGTCAAGAGTGAAACCTCATTCTTAAATTCAATATCTCCTTGTCCCGATCCTGATCTTTGTAATCTTTTCACAGCTATTTCTTGCCCGTTTGGTAATATCCCCTGAAACCAGTTCTCAAGATTTGTTACTCATCCACAAACAAGATCAATCAAAAACTCATAATTAGGAAAAAAATGTTATTACTACCTTATAGACCGTACCAAATCCACCTTGGCCAAGCGTATTTTCAGACGAGAAGTCATCCGTTGCCATTAAGATCATACCAAGATCAAACCGTAACATAAATTGACCATCAAAACCAGAGTGCTCTGCACTACCAACTAAAAATAAAAAAAGAATATATAAAGCCTTATTCTCTGTATCATAAGATTTATTGAAACAAGAAACAAGGTACATTTATAATTACCATTGATGTGGTTGTATGATTTTCTCCTCCGAGCATAGACTTTGATGAAACCAATAAATAACAAAAGATTAATGAAAGTAAGAACCACAAATATAGCGATAATTCCGCGATACCCAATGCTTCTTCCTGCAAATTATTAACCCTTCTTAGTCGGAGAACCTCTTTATCATACTTTCAAATTAAGTTATGGTAATTAATGCTCTAATTCATTTGTTTTACCTTTCTTCTCTGTTTTAGAGCTCCCGTTTTCTTGATCCCGAGGGCGAGGAGGCGCGGGAACTCTTGTTAAATTTTCAAAAGCACCATGGAAATCATAAAGATCCCACCTGAAAAAACAGCTCGGAGTACTAGCCATGCCTCCTCGACTTTCCCGAAAATCTTTTCTAAAATACGTCACGCAATCTTCCAAACATTGCTTGCAATCTCGGGAAGTGATGTCGGGTGTGCATTGCATCAGCATGTAAACATTTGGAAACTCCGTGAACTCGGCTTTTACGGCACTATAGTACTTAAGTACCGAGGAAGTTTCAGCTTCCGTGGCAGCCTCGAGTGTCCGATTAACCGTAGCATCCCACTGTTGTACGAAAAGGTTCATGTCTTTAGATGGCTCGATACTATCTTGACTTGGATAGTTAACAGGAGGTCGCAGCTCGAGGTTCCCCAAAATTGAGTGGTTTGAGGAACGTACAAGACAAGAAACATTGTCCTCATCGTCATTACCCCACATGAACGAATCCATGTGGTTTAGGCAACGCGTTTGTGTGTCCTGAGTCCATTTTTCGACACAACTGACACAAGCTTGTCGCTCGTAGCCTCTTCCGCAGAGGACAAGAGCGTTAACTCTGTTGGGATTTTGGCCGAGTGAAGCGTTGTAGAATCCGCCGTTGGAGACGACTTTATCAGCAAGAGTAGAGAAGAGCTGGCGGCGATTCTGAGCGTAGCTGCTGTTACCGTTCATGGAGCTTCCGAAACACTTGACGGCGTTAACAACTTCGAGACTTTGAAGGAGAAGAAGAATAGAAGAAGCGAGAAAGATCATCAAAGCAGGGCATTTCCCCATTTTTTCTGATTAGTGGTAATAATTTTTTTTTTCAAAGCTCTAAAAATAAATTTCTGATTTTTTAGAGCTTTGTTCTATTTATTATATAGGTGAGCTGATCAGAAAACGTGTCATGACTTGACCCGACTTAACCATTGACTTGGCAAAGTAACACAATGTGTATTGATTAATTTTCAAATATGGAAAATCTAATCCCGAGCAGGTTTAAATTTCAGAGGAACAAACATTTGACGAAAGTAAAAGAATTAATCAGTGTTTCTATGACGAAACTGCTGGATTTTGTTTGGTAGTCTTCCCCAACAAAATTTGGTCTCCTCCACCGTAAAGAAAACGTTCATCTTAGACATGAATTTGAATGTATACTATAATTAGGAGGGATTCTTAATATGTTCAAATAGGTGTGTAACGTTTTATGTGAGGCATAATTATGAAAACGATTACGATGCAGGTTTAGTAAGGAAATTGCTAAATCTGATCACGTTGTAATCTGAACATGTTGTAATTATAGAAGAATCTTAGAAGGGGTTTGATCACCTTCGAATGTCGCATGTAAAAACAGTAAATGAAAATAACCGTATAGACTTAATCACTTTGTATGAATTGATCAAGGTTTTCTAAAAAAAAAAAAATTCCAAGTGACATTTTTTCAAAACTTGCAAAAAATGCAGGTGAAACCCATGAAATGATATTTAACCCGCAATGTAACTTGCTTATTTTTAAAAAATGTTTTAACGGTTCCATATATTAGAGTTTCTAAATTATGAGAGTATATTTGGAATATTCGCCCCGAGCTTCAATTTGGTATATAATTTATTATAATTTAGTAAATTTGACAATGATGACCAAGAGTTATAATGTAGGTTAAATTTGTTTTCGTGAATATATATTTTTTTTGATAAATAGTATTCTATTGAAATGCATCACAATACACAGTTTGTAAATACAAATAAGAACGACAATAGCATATACTAGTTAAACAGAAGAACAATGTGAGACTAATAGCGGTTGGTGGCGTTTCGAAACAATCAAGGAAAACGTTTTGTACCGCTCGCTACCGCTTGGAATCGCTCATTTTCAAAAGCTCATTCCCGCAAGCGTTTGCGGTTCCGGGCGGTAGCGGGTGGGTAAAAAAAAAAACCTAAAAACTAACGTTGGAAAAAAGGAAGAAAAAACTAATTTATCTAAAATCATTATATATATCTCACGTTCATTTATCTTCTATACAGTAACAACAAAATGAATTGTATTATTGTCTAACGTATGCTAACTAACTGACGCAAAATGACGTGTCTGACAATTGACCCAAAAGTAAAAAAACTCACATGCATTTAAGTTTTAAAATAACGGACAATGGTGGCTGGATTAGTGAAATTATGGGAAGAATTGGCTGATTTTTCTTAGAATACACAATTTACATAGATTAGTTGAATTGGTTGAAAATATGGAACACAGTTGTGGAAAAAAAATGAATGAAATATACTGTGATGTGATTGAATGAATAGCAAAAAAATATGGTCACCCTTGTAGAATAATCATATAAATTCATATAAAAACTTATATGAATATTAGAAAAACTATGTACTTCCAATCATTATCTTAACGAAAATTTAATATTAAAATGCTAGATAAAAAATAAAAGTTTTCTTCAAAAGAATTCAAAATCACAAATCATGAAGTAATATATATTTTATTATGAAATCTATTTGTTTATAATAATTATTTGGTGTTTTAATTTTTTTCTTATTATTTATCATATTGAACATTTTTTAATTTCAAATAATAATAATATAATTTTTTTGATTTTATACCATTTTAATAATTATATATTTTATTTTATTGGTAATTTTTTGCTTAACCGCTCTTGCAAACTTTTATCATGTTGAACACCCGCTGGTTAACCAGTCACAAATCTCTCGCAAACGCACCCGTTTCCAACCGCTATAACAGTCGTACAAACCGCTCAACAACGCTATAAACCGCAATTGTCCGCTTCCGCAAACTCTCGCAACTGCATCCGCACCCGCTGTGTTTAAACGAGTCGGTCCCTAAGAAAGGATACTAAAAGGGATATTTATGAGAGAACACCCGAAGACCGAAGACCCAAGTGAATTTGACATGCATTTTTTTTTAATAAATTTAGAGTAAATTTGTATAACAATGCGATTTTAAAACTTCTTTTGCACAAAACCTTTCTAGAACGTATTTGAAACTGTTACCCTCTAAATACGGCTGTGTCAATTTTGTTTTTGTTTTTTCTTCATGTAACCCCTACGACATGCACATTTTTTTATTAAATAGAAGTTTTTTGCTTTTAGTTTCAACATTCAACACTTTACTTTTTCTTTTTTAACAATCAACATCATCTCTTTTTTCACCCACATAATAATTCAAGGGAGAATCTCAAAACTACACTTTGGAAAATACCACTTGATGTACATTTTTTAAAATACCACTTTTTAATGACTAAAAACTCTTTATAATGGGAAAAATCTAAACCCTAAATTGAAAAAGGGGAACCCAAATATAAAGTTTTAACTTTATTTGTAAATTTTTTGGGTAAATATGTTTTTTATATATTTATAAATAGCACAATTCACCTTTCAAATGCCTACAAACTCTTTCTAATGGGGCAAATCTAAACCTTAAATTAGAAAAGGGAACCCAAATATAAAGTTTTAACTTTATTTGTAATTTTTTGGGGGTAAATATATTTTTTACATATTTATAAAGGTTTATTTAAAGGTGTATTTTTGAAAATGTACTTTAAGAGGTGTAGTTTTGAAAAGTGGTATCACAAAAGGGATATTTCTTAAAATTTCTCATAATTCAACACCCAATTATACACTATATAATGATTTTGTTTAATAAAATTCAACACTTTACCCCACTACTTTTATTTTATATTCTTATTTTCTTTCATGTTTTTATATTTATGATTACAAATTAACAATAAGTCTCAATGAAATAATATTAAAATATAAACCATTTTAATTTTAATATTGTTCATGTAATTTTTAAAGATGTTATAAAAGTTCTATAATTCAAATTTATTGTATATAATTATGTAATTTGGGAAATAAGAATATGTGTTAATCTAAAAAGAATAGAATTCTAATTGTGGTAAATGATGAATAAGAATTGATACAATTGAAATTGAAAGTTTTACAACATTTGATTTTGTGCATTGGAAATCATATTTTACCACAAACAAAAAAGATAACATAAAAACTTATGATACAATTGATTTTATGCATTTTTAAAAAATATTTTTGTCATATTTTTGAATTTTCAAAAGGAAAAATTATATTTTTACATATCAAAGTACAAACCAGTATCACTTTAAACCTCGAGAATATTTCAAACTCACATTTAAAACTTTTAAAGTGATTTTCGAGTTTGTGTCGTCAAATAAATAAACGAACCAGTTAACTACGTTAAAAAGAACAATTAATTTTCGGTCATAAATAGTGAGGTGGATTTTTTGTGTTTAAAAATAAAATAAATTTATTATTTATTATAATAATAATTAAAAAAATATATATTTTTCTTCTTCCCCTCATTTCCTCTGTCGCCCATCGTCCATAGCTAGAGAAATACAAAACTTGCTCTTGCTTTCTTTCCTCATCAAGATCTTCCCATAATTTTCCAAGACTTGAACATGTTTCCTTGCATTTTTGTCGATCGAATCTGGGATCGACGAATTCATCTAAGAAATCTCCAAATAGTCGTCAGTGTAGATTCAACAGAAGTTGGAGTTGGAGCCCAAGCTCAAAAATGTTCTCGAGTTGCTCTCGTTGAAACAATGGTGACAATAGGAGATGGAGAGGTCTTCGCGACACTGTAAGAAAAAGACGACGTCGCGTAATCATGAATCGTTCAGAAAACAGTTTCCATTTCACAATTTTTGGGTGCTATGATGGAGAAAAAAAATCGATGAATTCCACAATTCTGCAATTCCCCACTCATTTGCTCCAATTTATTCCACCACTCGTTCGAAAATTTTCCAGAACCGAAGATCAAGTTCCGATATGATTTTGGGGAAGATAAAAAAATTAACCAAAAAATAAAAATAATTATCATGCAATATTTTTTTTCAGTCGGGTCAATTATTTTGTTGGATAGTCCGCGTCTCTACACGCGGATCTCTCTGTTTTTTTTACTTTTTTGCCCAATGGCATTTATATGTAATTTTCAGCAACTTTAAGGTTAGTCTCAAAATTTTGCTTCCATTTGAATAGTATAAATTAAAGATTATGACTTAAAAAACAAAATATTACATAAATGGGAAAAAAGATTGAGGATTTGACACATACTTATCAAAAAAAAAAAAAGATTGAGGATTTGATAACCGAACCGGTTTGTATTGAACTTAAACCAATAATATATGTTTAGCTCAGTTGAACGCTAGTCAATCCTCTTCCCTACTCCCTCCTTTCTCAAAAATTGATGTTGTAGGAAAAACAAATATTTCTAAAAGATTGATTTTTTACATTTTCAATACATTTTTAATAAAAAAATAATGATGAATTATAAATTTCAAGACACATTAATTGGTTTTATTGAATTGCTATTAGTTTAGAGTCATAGAAAATTGTTTAGTACAAAAAACAAATATTTATAACTAAGAATTAATATGTTTTCTTAATAGTTGTGAAAATTCTACAACATCAATCTTTTGAGAAACGGAGGGAGTAGTTTGTTACTGAGTAATGCTTGTCTTTAGAAAACATCGTCAATTTTCACTTCTTTTGATGTACCTTTCTCAGTATATGACGCATATTGGTTATGTAATAATTTGTTTCCGAAAGTTTTGTATACTGACGTTGTAAATGAATCGTTAAGACCAAAAAAAATATTTCTTCAGCAATGAACCAAACCACAATCTTTAATACCGACAAAACCGACAAAAACCGGATTCGTGTATCTCATCATCGTGAGTTTGCAAGATAGTCTATGATAGGAGAAAGATTATCGTACAATATAACATGGAGACAATTTAACAACAATGTATTTTACTCTACACTCTTTTGCTATATCTAACATCCTCAAAACCAAACGAAAAACAAAATAGTATTTGAAGTTAATAATTATGAGATTTCCTAACTATTTACTTACTATCTAAGACCAAACATTTTTAACAAAAGTTTATTTTCCCCAAATTATCTAACACTTTTAACCGTCTTCTTTGTCTATTGAGAAATCAGGCTCATCTGGTTTAAATAGTTGAGGCATTTTCAAACTGCTTGAAGATCCATCTTTCTTACCAGTACTACTACTTGAAGCCTTTTGATTTGTACCTCTTCTCGTGTTTGCCGCAAATTTAGATGCCAAGATTGTTGCTCCCAGATTTTGGTTGTTGTTTGTGTTGTCCTCTGACATTCTATCTCCTTCGAAATCATTGTCATCGCTTCCATAGTAATATTCTCTGTTTTCTTCGTCTTCTTCGTTGTAACCTGTTTCATTCGTGTAATAGTATCCGCTGCTTTCGCGCAGGCTGAGCTCTTTTGCGAGCTTTCTTCGCTTGAATCTTCTCCATGCCGATTGGATGAAACACGTTCCCCATGCTCGCCACTGATGTGAGTAATACCTGAAAAAAGAAGCACAAGATTCAATTTACCTCGATCCATTTCGGATTATGATTGGATGTTAAAAGTCCTTAAACCAGTCCACAAACCTAAAAGCGTGTTGTAGTTTTTTGCTTTGAAGACGTTTGAACTGATGAGCAACGAACTTAAGATCCTCTGCGCTTAAGGCAAAGGCTTCGACTTCAGAGAGGGCACGTACACTTCGTGTTGAAGACGGAAGATTGAGTGTAGAGTTTGGCATTAAAGCCCATGTCAGAAGTTCTTCACCGCAGAAATCGCCTGGTCTTAGAGTAGTGGAGTTGAAGAAACCAGATCTTCCACCATTTGTAGTTGAGCTCTCTATTTGTCCTCGGATCACAAAGAGCATTTCATTAACCGGATCGCCTTCACGGAATATGTAGGTCCCGGCTGTGCTTAAAGACGAGACAAGGCATCCACATATAGCATCAAGAAGTTGATCATCCATTTGAGAGAAGAACGGTACCTGCACTTAGCAAAAAGCCGTGTAATTTCTGAATTGATAAACAATCAAATCGATATAACCATTTTTGTGGGAGGACTATGTACCCGGCGGACAAGGGCGAGACAGAGATGGCGTTGGATTTCACGGCGTAAGTCTGTAGGTAAAGATTGGAGGATTGTTTCTTCATCGACACCGCGTGTTGCAAGCCATTTGTATTGAACGAATCTACGGACACGTTCATGAAGTTCTGGAGGTAGTTGACGATGTCTCATCCATTCTTCAGTGTCTCTTCGCTTAATTCTCCACTCCTCAACTCTTACAGACATTGATTGTAGAGAAGACTTTACACCAAAATCAAAATCAAGAGTAGAAAGACAAAATCAATGACTCTGTATTAAGAAGTTTTGAAGAGTCAAGTATCTTACCTGCATGTTACCGATAAGGAGTGTGAAGAGAATCAACCCAAAGATACAGATTGTAATACAGAACAAGGTCTCGCCAAGATATACACTTGTGGTTATATTCTGCCCATAAGAACTGTGAAATAAACCCATATTAGAACCAAAAGGAAGAGAAATCTAACGATGGAGACCAGAAGTTTGTTAAATCAAAAGGTTATTATTATACCTTAGATTTCTTAAACCCCACCAAAGACAATACAAGTACTTTGACACAAAATCTGTTGTAGCAACTTGAGTTGTAAAGGCTTCAGCAAACATCCCAAACTTGAAATTGGTAGTGCTGCTTGTAGCATCGCAATGCGAAAGGACCTGAGTAACATTCTGCCAATACTGGCGCTCAGGTTGCTCGAGACTCTTGCAGTCTAAGAAGCTAGGAAGACAATCTAAAACTCTCAATGCGTTATCTTTCTTGCATATGTTGGACCAGCACGAGAACTGTCGTCCAATCGATGATAAATACCACATTGCTCCTAACACCTGCCCACAAATTGAGACTCTTAGCAACTTAACCTGAAGAAATCATCTATAGACAGGGCAAAACTTTACGTGACTAGCGAGAATGTATAGGAGGAGGTTGTATGCAGCTCCTGCCCAAGCAGTCTTGGCGATAAACCCGGTTGTTTTGATAATCCTTTGGTTGAGAGGGAATATGATGAATGATCTCGGAATGTATTGAACAAGAACGATAAGCGCGAGAGTGCTATTCGCGTGATTCGCTGTCCCGTTTGTCGCGGCTGGAATTACTAGCCAAATTACAAGCTGAAGATCAAAAGATTGTCAGAATACAAGCATGAGAGCTCCAGTGATGCATATACCTCTCTTCTTCAATCTTACCTTAGACCATAATCAACATTTTTGCTTTCACATTCATAGTAATACTATCTAATTTCCAATATAGCTCAAGAGTTCTCACAATTCTTCAGATACAGAGAACAAATCTTAACCTAGAATTGCGAAATCCGAAGCAACATTTTGGAGAAATTAGTACCTGAGGAAGAGGAAGCATAGCAGCAACATCAATGAAGAAATCGGTCCTCAAGTATCTCTTAGCGATCTCTTTGGAATCCATAACAAGCTCACCGCGACCAAAAACCCGAGAGCTTCTCGCGACGAAAGCCGTTCTGAATTTCATGACTATATGCAAAAGGTGGAAGAGATCGGCGACTGTACGGAAGAAGGTGACGAAAGCGGCGAGGCCGATGTCGACGGAGAGACACGCCGGACCGCCGACGTAAGGGACGTATAAATAGAGCGGATCGAGGAAGAGAGCGAGGATCAAGGTTATGAGGAAGACGTGGTTCCAATACGTGACGATGTTGCTGTCTGGATCTAGGATCTGATGCCGCCATAGGAAGACACTGACTTGGCTACCGATTCCGGTGTCAGATCCTCGATTCGATGCGGCGGAGGTTATGGTCTCCGGGAGGAGGCAACGGAGAGACCGGATTTTATTCATCTTCCATGGCGGATTCCGGTGTTAATCGGATTCCGCATTAAGAGAGAGAGAGAGATTGAATTTGATGGAGAGAGAGAGGAGAGAGATTAGGGCATTCGGTCGCGTCGTGATTTTTTTTTTTTTTTTTTGGAGTTCATTTTCTTTGTGTTGATGATTATGGAAGAAGGAGAGAGTTTCTCGCGGGAAAACTGGGGAGAAGGCCATGGAAATAGGGAGGGTAGGTTTTCGGAAATGCGATGGGGGATTGAGGGTATTTACGGAATTTTAGTTTCCGGAAGGGTCTCCTTTTGTTTGTGCTGTTTTTATGCTGTTAAAACAGCACACGGTTTGCCTCCCCAAACTTGAACCGGCATAACGTTTTTTTTTTGTTTTGGGTCAATAACAGTAATATTCATTCCAGCTTGTTCTAATTCCACAACATTTTCATCCAATTTGGCATCACCGAATAAAGCTTCAGGACATAATTTTCGTAAGACTGTACACTATACTTAAAAAGTTTATTATAAGTATTTCCAATTTGAGTTATTGAAAAATGAGATCAGATCATTTCAATTATTTCTGTTTCATAGTCTCATTTATAGTTTTGGGTACATACAAAAAGACATTGACTTGAAAATGAAAAACTACATTATCTTTCAAAACAAACACATTAGATGACATATGTTTTGTTTGACTTGAAAAAATCAAAACAGGGGAGGAATACTCTGTTCACTCTTGAAGAAATTCTCTGGATCAATCTTTCCTTTAACCAAACCTAATCTCTTGAAATTACCTTTAAAATACATCTCACCCCATTTCTTTGCATCTTCAAAACTCGTCTTGATCCCTTTATTCATCCCCAAATCAAGATCTCTATAATTCAAATAAGCTCCTCTTGGTGATCCAGAAACATAAGGAGCCATATAATCATAAAGCAATCTTATCCACTTCACACGCTTATTCCTCTCCTCGAAATCATTCACTTTCCACCTTACCGTATACTGAATACTATACATATTCCCTTTTCTATGTGGATATGGAGACTCGTCTTCCGAAACCTCATTTATATTCCCGCCTAACGGGTCGAAAGACATCGAGGGAGCATCTTCCTCGAGAAACCGCTTAAAGATATCTTCCAAAACGTATTCGGAAAGTGGCTTTTGCACATAATCTGACTTTGCTTTGAAGTAAAGATTTTCGTATCTTTGATCTCTATCGAGCATGATCTCTAACGGTTGTCCGAATTTTCCGATGAAGAATAGATTCGCTTCGATCCAGCTCATTTCCTTGCAATCTTCAGATCCTAATCCGAGTTCTGGAAACTTCTCGTTCATTAGAGGAATTAGTTTATCGATTCCACCAAGAAACATACCTTGAAACGTTGTTCGAACTCTTCTTTCATCCCCTACTTTGTTATTGTTGATAAAAACTCTGAGGAATAAGTCGTCGTCTAGCTCGGGTCCTATGTATTGCCATTTATGAACAAGTTTGGTCATGTTTGGCCCCATTGGATGTTGACTTGTGAAACAAGTTACCTTTTCAGGAACCCTAACTAGGTTAACCTTCCATGACAATACAATGCCAAAACTCGCGGCTCCACCGCCTTTTAACGCCCAAAACAAATCCTCTCCCATCGATTTCCGGTCATAAATCCTTCCCTTTGCGTCCATCAAATGTGCGTCTACGACGTTATCAGACGCTAAACCGTGTTTTCTCATTATTATACCATATCCTCCGCCGCTAAAAAGACCACCAACTCCAACACTCGGACATACACCTCCAGGGAATCCATGGATCTTGCTGGTTTCCGCGATCTTGTAATAGAGCTCGCCTAATGTTGCACCGGATTTGATCCACGCGGCTTCTTCTGTGAGGTTGATCTTGATCGATCTTAGGTTAACGAGGTCGATGATTATGTAAGGTGATTGTGAGAGGTAAGAGAGACCTTCGTAGTCGTGACCACCACTTACGGTTCTTACTTGTAACCCAAGTTTTTGCTACATAGAATCAGTTTTTTTACTTCTGGTTCGGTTTTCGGTTTGGCAATAAGAATCGGCTTAAGGCTAGTGAAATTCAAGTGTAGGAAACTTGAATTTGGAGAAGAAGCTTCGGAAAATCTGGTGGAGATTTGGGAATCTGTGGTGTATTCGGTGAAAATGTTCCGGTTTTCGAAGATTGAATTGGTGTGATTTGTCGACAAGCAACTTTGAAAATGTTCTTTTGTCGGAGGAGAGAACAAAGAGTTGACACATTTCACTAAGAAGAAAACAAAGAGAAACAGAGCAAGTTCTCTCATGTTTTGCGTTGTTTCTTGTGTTTGAAGATTCAGACAAAAAAAAGCAATATTCTTGATTTTGTCGTTTGGAAACTGAATGAGTTGCAAACTTGCAAGAAAGGAAGAGTTTAAATAGTTCAATGTTGGATTTGAATAGAATAGATAAATTAACGTCACAAGTAATATAATACGAGTGTTTTAACAAATATGTTAGCTATTTATAAAAGTTGAAAAGAAGACATTTTCAAAGTTGATTAGCATTGGTAAAGTGAAACAAAGAAAAGTAAACGTCGGTCCGATAAAATCATCTGAAATTCATTATTCAATTTTATTTCTCTTTTAAGAGAATAAAGAAATGAATAAAGAAATGAAGTGGTATTGTGTTAACGTCGTTAGGCTTGATGTCAACTCTACTGCATGGTCAAAACTTTCGTGTTAATTTGTTGGAGTCTCCAGTTGTTCTTCTCTCACAATCACTAATACGCGAATGAAGATTACTAGTTTGGATATGTATCATAAGTTACAACAACCAGTACTAATTTTGAAATTATAGTTTTATATAATACAATTTATTAGGTCTAAGAATTTGAAGTTTAGGCGTCCCATAATTCTTTTATAAAGCAGTTCCGCGATAGATATGTCAGTTCGTGTATACTCTTTTTTTCTTTTAGCTGAATGTAAAATTGTATTCAAATCAAAATATTTGAACACTGATGTAGGCAAATTCAAATATTCATATTGAATTTTTGGAACCATTTAAATTTGAGTGTTCCCTGTATTACAAGACCATTTCAACAGTGTCCAGTTTACAAAAGTCTTGAGACCCTATAATTTTTATTAAATGAAAACATAAATAACACAAAAAGTTTAAATTGGAGACTATTCAAAGTTTGACCTCGTTGTATATTGAAGACTACTTTACTTGATTACTCTGGTGTTTGCATGCTGCGTGACGAGTTAAACACAAAAATTTCAGAAACTGATAACGCATTTTCTGAAGACCTAGAACTAGAAGAGCATTCATGTCGTAGAAAACAAGTACGAGCAAGTTGTCTTTAAAACACCACAAACAAGACTAGGCATAAACTATGAAGAGAACTTGTAAAAAATTGTATGGGTTTAGTTCAAATTGCTCTCAGTTCCTCTCTCACTCTATAACTATTGGCAGAAAATTAAAAGACAATCGTTTACGAGCTATAAATTTAACCTGGTAATGATATCGAAATGGTTGACCTAGGACATGGGAGCTTAATCTGCCTGCCAAGGGACGTAGATTTGTTAAGCTAGACAATGATTTGTGAGGAACATCCCATCCCTGAAATCGACCATCAGCCCTAACTTGCAACTCAAGAAACTTTTCTATGTGCATGAAAAAAGAAAGGTCGAGGAACCAAAGTTACTCATTGGTTTATCATGGAATACTTGAGAGATCCAAAAAAACAACTAGAATGGATAACTGAACCAACAAGAGCGGGTCGAGTGCCTCCGACTATAGGTCACACGAACAGTGGCATTTTGTCTCCCTCAACATCTATTGTTTATGCAATATAAAACTTTTGAGATGATGACTAACAGTGAATTGACCAAAATGTTTTCCCAAAGAACAATTGCACCATAAAATTTCTCTTCTTTTATTTTGAATGGTCTTGACCATCTTGATCTTAACCATCTTGATCTTAACTTCCCATTAAAGAACTTAAGAACATTATTGTGAAGGTTAGTTCGAATACTGGTCTTGCTTTGCTAAGTATAACTTTGATGAAATCAGAAAGTGTGTTGTTGCTTTGTCTTTGCCGTATGATCAAATTCAAATCTATTAAGTATGGCAAAGACTTAGTTTCAACTGGAAGGTTTTATCTTAGTAAGAGTAAAGTAAAGACACTTTTGGAAGCAGAGGGTCTCCTAGTCAAACAAAAGAGACGTTATCTTCTTCCTGGACCACATTCACTTCTCC
This sequence comes from Draba incana, assembly GCA_963576765.1. Taxonomy (NCBI): domain Eukaryota; kingdom Viridiplantae; phylum Streptophyta; class Magnoliopsida; order Brassicales; family Brassicaceae; genus Draba; species Draba incana. The sequence continues at coordinate 10,716,423 of OY755205.1, forward strand.
TCTGACCTGCGAAGAGTTGCAGAGATCGTACAAGGCGTTTGAGGCGTGAAGGAGACAAGTTGCAGGCCTGCTTTAGCCGTCTCTACCTCGTTATCATCGTAATCAAGAGACAGAAGGAACCCAAGGTAATCTTTGCTTAACCGCAATTAGTTTCCCTTCGTGACCAAGTCGGATTTGTCTATATATGTTGTACAAATCCAATAGCTGTCTAGTACGTGTGAGAAAGAACTAAGAGAGAAGTGTATAAGTGATTAAGAGCTCAAAGAAGAGCTAAGAGTTTAGTGGATTTTTCCGGAGAAGTTATCCGGCGAGACGTAGGTTTTATCCGATTCCCTCGGGGCCGAACTCGTTAAATTCTTTGTGTCTTTTACATTTCAGTTCTTTACTTTCAGTTTATAAACCAAACACACGAGTGAAACAAGTAGAGAGATTGAGAGAACAAATTTCAGAACAAAAAGAAAAAGACTAGTATTTTGAAAACGTTTTTATACTTGTCTTTAGCCAAAGCTTTGTGCTTTAAAGGTTCTAACTTGTCTCTGATCCTCACAATTATCATTAGCAGTAAAATTTCCGGGGATGATCTTCCTATCATGGTATGTCTTATTCTTTCCTTATAGATCCTTGAATTCTCATAGGCATTGTGATTAATTTCATTCAATTCGTTATCAAACGATTTTCCATTTATTGTTGTTACATCAAAGTTCAATAGTCCAATCTTTGACCCAAAAAATATATATAGTCCAAGATACCTGGTACTCAAGCTCTATTGGAAAATGGCATGTTTTCTCATAGACAAGATAAAAATGAGTGGTACCAAGTGGAGTCTTAAAGGTTGTTCTATATGCCTATTAGAGTGTAACAGAAATGAGGAAAGTTGTTATTTCCATTAATCTCGTCAAACTTAAATGTTGACTATGAGTTACATATATATACACAATTGGTTAAGTAAAAGGAAGGCTAACCAATCAACTAAACCAGTATCAAAACCAATATATACACATTAATAGCCCCCCTCAAGTTGGAGGTGCAAAGATATTGAGCAAACCCAACTTGGAGATGTTTTCCCTAAAAGGAGTCGGATAGAGAGCCTTAGTGAGCACATCTGCAAGCTGTTGATTAGATCGCACAAACATGGTCTTCAAGAAGCCTTTGTCAACCATTTCACGCACCTTATGACAGTCATTTTCAATGTGTTTGGTACGTTCATGAAAGACCTGATTCTGAGCAATGTTCAAGGATGTTGTATTGTCACAATACAAGTGAACTGGTGGAGTATAAGGAATCCGAAAGTCCACCAGAACCTTAGCTAACCACATAAGTTCTTTAGTAGCCATACACATAGCTCTATACTCTGCTTCACAAGAAGAGCAAGAAACAGTAGATTGCTTCTTAGATTTCCAAGTGATAAGTGAATCACCTAGAAACATTGCATAGCCAGTCACAGATTGTCTAGAATCTGGACATCCTCCCCAATCAGAGTCACAATATCTCCTCAGATCAAACTTATCATCAGCTGCATAGAATAGACCAAGTTCAATAGTAACTTTCAAGTACCTCAAGATCTTGTGAGCAGCTTGAAGATGAATGTCTCTAGGAGCAGAAGAATATTGAGCTAACTTGGAAACTGCAAAGGCAATATCAGGTCGAGTAATGACAAGATATTGAAGCTTCCCAAGTAAACACCTGTACTGTTTAGGATCAGGTAGGAGAGTACCATCAATCATGGACAACTTCTGGTTTGGTTCCATAGGTATGGAAGAAGGTTTACAGTCACATAAACCACTAGAAGCCAATAAATCCAAAGTATATTTCCTCTGATTCACTGAAATGCCTTCCTAAGATCTAGCAATCTCCAAACCAAGAAAGAATTTAGGAGCAACAGACAGTACTAGGTGAAACAGTCACTCCTTTAAGCTCAGCATAACCAGGAGGAAGCTTCATATAGATTTCTTCATCTAACTCACCATTCAGAAAGGCATTAGAAATGTCTAATTGTGTCAGAGACCATTTCAATTTCGGAGCCAAAGCCAAGAGAAACCTCACAGTGGCTAGTTTGGCAACAGGTGAGAAGGTATCAAAGAAATCCACACCTTCCTGTTGTGTATAACCTTTTGCTACAATCCGAGCCTTATATCTCTCCAAACTTCCATCAACATGATACTTCACTGTATACACTCATTTACTTCCAATTGCCACCTTCCCTTCAGGCAGTTCACAAACATCCCATGTATGAGTTCTTTCCATAGCACCCATCTCAACTCCCATAGCCTCACACCATTCTTTGAAGTTCTTGGCCTCAAAAAATTTTCAGGGATGGGGATTTTAGAGAGCACAGTTAAGAAGGTATAGAAAGGCTCAGATACATATGAGTAAGAGATATAATTGGCAAGAGGATAAGGTAAAGTTATTTTAATAGAAGTATTAGTGTTATAACAATGAAAATCCTGCAAGGGTTTGGGAGGTTTAAGTTGTCTGCGAGATTTTGATTCATAAGGAACCAAAACCTCAGAAGATTGCACATCATTATGAGGATGTGAATCAGAAGATGTTTGCACTAGAGACAGAGAAACATCTAGGATAGCAGGAGACTGTAATAGAGGAAAGAAATTTCTTGAATCATCCTTGATATCAGATGAAGCAAGAGGAAAAATATCCTCATGAAAGATGACATGTCTCGAAATAGAAACAACACGTGTCTCAATATCTAATATCTTGTATCCCTTATATCCAGGAGGATAGCCTAAGAATATGCATGCTTTAGCCCTAGGTTCAAACTTATTTCTACCCTTTGGAGATGTGGAGCTACAACAAAGACACCCAAAAGCTTTTAAAAACTGGTAATCTGGTGATTTCTTTGTTAATTTTTCAAAAGGAGATATATTGCCTAGAACTATAGAGGGTATCCTATTGATAAGAAACACAACAGTAAGCACACATTCCCCCCAATACTCTAAAGGTAAGCTAGACTGAAACAACAAAGCTCTAGAAACATTCAAGAGATGTTGATGTTTTCTCTCCACAAAAGAGTTTTGTTGAGGTGTTTCAGGACATGAATGATATGCAACAATCCCTTTAGATGCAACAATTCAGTGAATTTCAATTCATGAGCATTATCAGACCTAACAAATTTTACTTTCATGTCATATTGATTTTCTACCATGTTCAAAAATGTAGGAAATATATCAATAACATCAGACTTAAGACGCATCAAGTACACCCAAGTAGCACGGCTATAATCATCAACAATTGTTAAGAAATATCTATATCCATCCACTGTTGGAACAGTGAATGGTCCCCAAGTATCAATATGGACTAACTCAAAAGGCTTAGTACACATATGATTATGTGATGAAAATGCTAAATGCTTTTGCTTGGATAAGTGACAAATATGACAAGCATCAGAAACATGTTTATTGATTGATTTCTTTTCCAATTTCAGTACATTTGAAAGTATATCTATCTTAGGCTGAGAAGGATGGCCTAATCTCCTATGCCAAGTGTTTACATCAACAGATACACTAGAGCAAGTAGGAGAAATACCTTGTAAAAAATATGTATTATTTTTAGTATTGAAATCCAAGACATATAGATTTCCCACTTGACTACCGCGACCAATCATCAACTCCCGTGTAATTCCCTGAATGAAACATGCATCAGCAGTGAAAAGAACCTTAGAATGTAATGATTTTGTTAAAACACTTACACTAACAAGGTTAAATTTGAATTCAGGAATGTACAACACGTTATGGAGAGAAAGAGCATCAGTCAATTGAATGAAACCTATTCCCATAATCCTAGCTTTGAAGTCATTAGGGAGTTTCACAAAGGTATTATCTAAAGGGGGAAATCTAAGGAAAAGGTTCCTATCATGAGAAACATGATGTGTAGCTCCTGAATCAACTATCCAAGCCCTATGAGACACGGTTGGTTCTGGAGATACAGAAGAGACTAACATGTCATAATAGGATAAGGGAAATAGATTCAGAAATATACCTGAGATCTGTGAGATCACAGGTGCAGAGGTTGAATGAGAGGCACAAGAAGCATCAGGAGAAGGTGCAGAACCAGAGGAGGCAAGTTGAGTACTGCAGTAGGAAATCATACTCTGGAGTTGCTCTTTTGTCCGTCCACCAAACTCATTTCCCACTTTCTACTCCATAGAAGTATTAACCAAACCAGGGGCATCACACTTCTGTGAATTCAAGCCAGAGACAGGTGAAGAGTACAAGTTCAGAGAAGCAAGATTAGCAGCTCCTATTGTTTGATTAAACCTTGCCCTTGGATGACCAGGAGGATAACCGTGAACCTTGTAACACTTGTCTACAGTATGACCTAGCTTGAAACAGTGTGAGCATTTTGGTTTCTTGAGATTGCCCTGAGTGAGAAACACTTGAGTTGAATCTGAAACAGAAGAAGTCTGAACTTGAAAAGCTGCAGCAGGAGGATGAGATTCTCTGTGTGTAACACCAACCAGACGTTGGCTTTCCTCCTGATCCAGAATATTATAGATTTCAGATAATCCTGGAATAGGTTTCATGTTCAAAATATGTCCCCTGATATTAGCAAATCCATCATTCAATCCCATGAGAAACTGTATCACTCTGCTAGTTTCTGCATCTTCCAACAACTCCTTGACATGAGTACAATCACACCTCTTTGCATTGTGAGATTTAGTATTAGCAAGTTGTTCCCACAATATCTTCTTCTTTGTGTAATACGTTAACAGATCAAGAGATCCTTGTTTCAGAGTATAAATTGCTTGTTCTATCTGGTATTTTCATGGTAAATTACTCACACGAAACCTCAGAAACAAGTCATTCCACATTGCAGCAGCATCTTCATAATAAATGATACTATCATAGATCTCCTTATTCACAGCATTCATCACCCAAGCCTTGACCATGCTATTACATCTACTCCAGATTTTATACATCGGATCAAGACTATATGGCCTAGGCAGAGAACCATCCACAAATGCTAGTTTGTTCTTAGCATCTAGACTTACCCGCATCGCAATAGACCAAGAGTTATAGTTCGTACCGTCGAGTATATGCGAAACAATGGAAAGACCAGGATGATCAGCAGAATGGAGAAGAAATGGACTGTTCGTGTTGTCAGATGAATCAAAACCACCATGAGAACTGTGAATCGGATTGACCGGACGAGTAACCGGAATCGCGACATCGGTACGAAGAGGTGATTGAGATTCAACACGAACTCGCGGTGTAGATACTTCACCGTCAGATACAGTAGATCGATTTCGAAGTTTTCTGCCTTGTTTCGCCATGGAAGACAAATTCGAAGCTCAGAGACGAAGATGAACCAAAATCGGAAGCACGACAGCGGAATTAGGGTTCCGATGGTCACCAAAACGCATATCCAAGCTCAATATCGCTTATAATCGGAGAAATTGCAAGAAAAACGAAGAGAATCGACGAGAATCGAACGAATTTGGACGAGAATCAGTGAGTGCGAGCTTGAAGAAGCTCTGATACCATATTATAGTGTAACAGAAATGAGGAAAGTTGTTATTTCCATTAATCTCGTCAAACTTAAATGTTGACTATGAGTTACATATATATACACAATTGGTTAAGTAAAAGGAAGCCTAACCAATCAACTAAACCAGTATCAAAACCAGTATATACACATTAATAATGCCCAAAAAAATATCATCTAGTTTTGTTGACTAGTCCTTGCTTGTTGTAGGTTATGATGTATTTGCTAAGATAGTCTTGTTTTTCTGTGGGAGATCAATAATTGACCATTGGTTTGAGGATAATAAGGCATTGCTACCTTATGCCTAAAACTATTTTTTCAAGAGACTTTTCGAATACATTGTTGATATAGTGAGATAGTGACCACTGGTTTGAGGATAATAAGGTATTGCTACCTCCATCACTTGTGATTATTCACGTACGGAACACCAAACCTCGAAAAAATGATCGACTTGAATATCTTGATAATGATTTTAACATTATTGATGGAGCTTGCTACATTAACATCAACGAGGATGTACTGGTTTCCAAAATATGAAAGGAATGGTTCGGTACCATACTACCATCTATCCACAACAAGAACTTCAACTTAATGGATGAAGTTTGTCATCTCATTTCGTTTGATGATGTCTTCATATCTTTTGTAAACATCTCTATTTATGCGCTTTTAAATATAGCAAGCCGCCAAAAACCAGATTGCAAGACCTTGAATATATAGTCTTGAAATTAATGAAGTGTCTTGCATAGCTAGATCCATGACAAGCAAAATAACATTTTCTTCCTCTGGCATGCATCCTCTCAACATGCCATCTGAGTAATTCTTATAAAAATATAGTTTATCCCAAATATTTTTTTTTCTATCGAAAATCTAATATGAAATTTATCGGGTTTATACCACCGTTCGATATTATATAATACAATATTGACCGACAGAGAAAAAGAATAAATAAAAAAAACCAGCCGTGGATTAAGCACGTAAAATGTGGCGATAGCACTAGAGCTGAGTTTTCTTCTAGTTTGTCTCTTCGTTGCTTTGTCTTTGTATGGGTTTTTGTCTTTGTTAATTTTCAGATCGGGATGGTGGTGTTTGGAGGAGATGAGATCCTTCGGTTGTATGCTCTTTCCTCTTTTTTATTCCGTTTTGAGCGTTTGTTTTGTGTTTTATCGAGTTGGTTGTTTGGGTCTTTCGATTCGAATCCGGTCCGTTTCTTTTGTGTTTTAGAGGTTGTAGTCGATGTTTGGGTTGGTCTGTTTTTTATTCGTTTAGCATTTTAAAATTGCGGTGATTCTATTACCTATACCGGTCTCCTTCCACCGCCTTTAGTGTTAATGAATAATCAGTTTTCATCTTAGGTCTTTTATGGTTTGTTCTTGTAAGGCTAACCTTGTATGGGGATGCAAAGTTCTAGATTTAGACTCTTTAGGATGAAGATTAGGTGGGTAGGGGTTTAGATTCTCGTTGGTGTTTCTTTGTTCCCGCTATTCGTTTGAAGATAAGACTTGATCTCAAACAAGTCGTCATGTGGGTTACATGTTCGATGATTTGGGGAGGGAGAGTTGGGGTTTGCGGATATGGGAGCGCCGAACGAATTAAACATGAGAATTCGTGTTGGTTTATACTGCTCTCGCTACATCCCCGTTTACTTTTCTTCAGCTCTGGTCCTAGGTTGGATTTGTGGTTGGTTTTTGTTTTGTAATGTTTTTTATGTATTTCCTTGTGGCGCTGGAAGACGAGATCTTGCCGGCTTGTGTATCAAAAACGTATCCCAAATGAATTCTAGGGCTAATCTGTTAGCCGCCGGCTTATGTATCCTAAACAAACTCTGGGATTAATCTGTTAGCCGCCGGCTAATGTATTTTACCTTATATTTCACCTTGTATTTCATTTTGGTTTTAATAAAATTTACTAGATGTCAAAAAAAAAAAAGGATTGAGCACTTAAAATGTTCGTCCACCTGTGAAAACCAAACATGCATCTCTGTATATATTTCATATATGAAACCATCAAAATTTGCTTTCACTGTTAGCGTCCGAATTTTTTATTGAATTGGTACACGATTACAAGTCGAGCTAACACCACTTATTTATATTTCTTATTTAAAAGTTATATATTATCCAAATCCTATTATAAATTTGTCTTTCTTTTTCGTTTAAAAAAGCAATTACTAAATTGTCTTATCCATTTAAAATATTTTGTATATAGAGAAAGGATATAAAAAGCACGCGTACTAACTTTCCATGAATTAACATGGTAGTGGGAAAATAATGTACATGCTTGTTGACACTAAAAGATAGTGTACCTACAAAATAACAAAAAGGGAATAAAAATCCATAGAAAACAACGATGCGAATATGTAAATGAATAATAAAGAAAAAAAATTGAAATATTGGAAAACTGTTGTAAATCAAGAGAACGAATGGGGAAGATTATGTTTATTCATTAATCATAAGATCCTTTATATAGGATTATTACAAGAGAGAAAAGGAAAATCCTAATGGGAAAAGGAAAGTACATAAAAGGAAAATCCTAATTCAACTAGGATTCATTAAACCGGCCTAAAGACTAAGTGTTAATGGGCCGTAAACGGACCAGAACTAGTTATGACAATCCACTATGATTTATAACACTCCCCCTTGGATGTCATAACTCTAATGGGCTTGTAATACGCTTTGGATGTTGCCTCATTAAAACCTTACCAAGTAAAACCCATTTTGGGACAAAACCGTGGTGAAGGAAAAAGAGTACAACACGTATTACTCCCCCTGTTCTGAACCTCACTGCAAGTCTTTCAAACGACGCATTCCAATCTGATAAGTAAGTTTCTTGAACGTTGAGGTTGGAAGTGACTTGGTGAATAGGTCTGCTGAATTCTCACTTGATCGTACTTGCTGCACTTGAATTTCTCCATCTTTCTGTAGATCGGATGTGAAGAAGAATTTTGGCAGAATGTGCTTCGTCCTATCACCTTTGATGTATCCATCCTTAAGTTGAGCTATACACGCTGCATTGTCCTCGAACAAGACCGTCGATTCCTGCTTACCTTCGGCCATTCCACAATCCACTCTTATGTGCTGGGTCATCAGCCTTAACCAAACACACTCACGACTAGCCTCATGAATTGCCAATATCTCTGAATGATTAGAAGATGTAGCTGCAATGGCCTGCTTCATTGACCGCCAAGATATTGCAGTTCCTCCATGAGTAAACACATAACCTGTCTGGGACCGTGCATTATGAGGATCTGAAAGATAACCTGCATCAGCAAAACCAACTAAACCGTCCTTAGATTGGTTAGTATAAAATAGACCCAAGTCTTTCGTTCCTTGTAGGTAACGAAGAATATGTTTTATCCCGTCCCAGTGCCTTTGGGTCGGACATGAGCTAAATCTTGATAATAAATTCACGGCAAAACATATATCTGGCCTAGTGTGGCTTGCCAGATACATTAAAGCTCCTATGGCACTGAGATATGGCACTTCGGGACCAAGGACTTCTTCAGAGTCTCTCTTAGGACCAAACGGATCCTTTTCTAGATCAAGAGATCTCACCACCATTGGGCTGGACAATGGGTGACATTGATCCATATTAAAACGCTTGAGTACCTTTTCAGTATATGCCATTTGATGCACAAGGATTCCATCATTTATGTACTCAAGTTGCAATCCCAAACAGAACTTAGTTTTGCCTAGGTCTTTCATCTCAAATTCTTTCTTGAGGCATTCAACTGTTTGGACGATTTCACCAGGGGTTCCAAGGATGTTCAAATCATCCACGTAAACTGCTATGATAACAAACCCTTTGTTTGCAAACTTTTTTATAAAAATACATGGACTGATGGGATCATTCTTATAGCCTTCTTTGACTAAGTACTCACTCAATCTATTGTACCACATACGCCCACTTTGCTTCAGTCCATAAAGGGATTTGTTCAGCCTTATGCAGTGTTGTTCTCGAGAACCTTTCTTATCTTTGAGCTCAATACCCTCTGGTAATCTCATATAAATCTCATTATCCAGTGGACCATATAAGTATGCAGTTACAACGTCCATTAACCGCATATCCAACTTTTCTCTTATAGCTAGACTTATCAAAAATCTAAAAGTTGTAGCATCCACCACAGGGGAGTATGTCTCCTCATAATCTATTCCTGGTCTCTGTGAGAATCCTTGTGCAACAAGCCGTGCTTTATATCTCACGATTTCACCATGTTCATTTCTTTTCCTCACAAAGACCCATTTATGTCCAACTGGTTTAATCTCATAGGGTGTCCGAATTATTGGACCAAAGACATCTCTTTTCCTTAAAAAATTCAACTCCACGTTTATAGCTTCTTTCCATTTAGTCCAATTTTCACTCTGAGTGCACTCATATATCGACGTGGGTTCTAGATCCTCCATAAGTTCAAGTGCTACCTTAAAAGCAAATATATCATCGATTTCCACACACTTTCTATTCCATTGTATTCCAGACATAACATAATTCATTGAGATCTCATTATTTTCAGGAACGTCAGAACCATGAAACTCGGCGTCCCGAGTCTCATTGCTTGGAACTATCAGTTCAGTTATGTCTGGGGTTCCATCAGATTCCTCAACCACGATTTCAGCACCTTTCTTTCTTTTCCGAGGATTCTTATCTTTGGAACCTATTGGCCGGCCACGTTTTGAGTGTGGTTTAGATTCTGTAGCAACTTGATTGTGTCCCTCTTGAACATCAATTCTAATCGGTGCATTAACAGCTGGTATGTAAGACTTAGTTACTCTTTTCGGGTCAGCAAAGGAATCTGGCAATTGATTAGCTAGCTTTTGTAAATGTATAATCTTTTGGACTTCTAATTCACATTCTTGAGTCCGAGGATCTTGCCATTTTAAGGACGTTTGATTCCATATAATTTCCTTTACCAGTCTGTTATCTCCTCCTAATGTTGGATAGACAGATTCGTCAAAATGACAATCTGCGTACCTGGCCTTAAACAAATCACCCGTGGTTGGCTCAAGGTACTTAATGATAGTAGGAGAATCATATCCAACATATATCCCCATCCTCCTTTGAGGTCCCATCTTTGTTCTCTGTGGTGGTGCAATAGGCACATAAACGGAACATCCGAATGTTTTAAGATGGGATATGTCTGGCTCTTGACCCGTTATTAACTGTGATGGGGAATATTTATGTTCACTAGATGGCCTGATACGAATTAGCTCTGCTGCATGTAAAACTGCATGTCCCCAAGCTGAGACCGGGAGTTTTGATCTCATTAGCAACGGTCTAGCAATCAACTGTATGCGTTTAATAAACGATTCAGCCAAACCGTTTTGTGTATGTACATGTGCCACAGAATATTCAACACTTACCCCCATGGACATACAATAATCGTTAAACGCTTGGGACGTAAATTCACCAGCATTGTCAAGACGTATAGTCTTTAAAGGAAAATCTGGAAAGTGTGCTCTTAAACGTATGAGCTGGGCAAGCAATCTTGCAAATGCCACATTTCTAGTTGATAATAGGCAGACATGTGACCATCTCGTGGATGCATCAATAAGGACCATAAAATATCTAAACGTCCCACAAGGTGGGTGTATTGGTCCGCATATGTCTCCTTGAATTCTTTCCAGAAAATTTATCGTTTCCTTAGTTACTTTGATTGGTGATGGCCTAGTAATGAGTTTCCCTAGTGAACATGCTTCACACGTGAGATTCTTTGGGATAACTCTCCTTTCTTTCAAGGTGTGCCCATTAGTACTTGCTAATATCTTTCGCATCATGTTAGCACCGGGATGGCCAAGCCGGTTATGCCAAAAAGTGAAATTCTCAGTAAACTCTTTGTTTACCATAGCATTTGCTTCTATCATTCCGATCTTAGCACAATAAAGGCCCACAGAAATGGCAGGTATAGTCTCTAGGACTTTCTTATAGCCATGGACGGTTTCAAAGATTTGAAGGAATTCTTTGTTATTCTCGTCCTTAGTTTCAACATGAAGACCATTCATTCGAATGTCTTTAAAGCTCAATAGACTTCTCTTTGAACTAGGTGAATATAACGCATTAGAAATTTCTAGATGTGTGCCCTTAGGTAATAAAATATGGGCTTGACCGTGGCCTTCAATTAAATTTGCTATACCCGCAATTGTGGTTACATTTGCCTTTTTAAGTGTAAGATCAATGAAGTATCTCTTATCTCTTAATATCGAGTGGCTTGATCCACTATCCACAATGAACAAATCCATATCGTTCATACTTTAAAAGAGATAACAATAGATACTTTTAAATAACACTCTTTCATTCCATAAAGTTTAATAGAAAGCAATAACACAAAACCAAAGTATAAAGTGTAAAACGTAAAACAAGCAAAACACAAAACACCAAAACAGAAAATCAAAATCAATCACTTAAGTATATCTGAGGTTTCAAAATTCATCAAGTCATCTTGCTCATGATCGAAATCTCCTTCATTATCATGCTGGATCATATGAGTTTCTGGATTCTTCCCTTTAAGGCTCTCTTGATAGAGTTCAACCAGATGCTTGGGAGTCCTACATGTCTTAGCCCAATGATTACTCATTCCACATCGATGGCAAACTGATTTTGGGTTTGATTCTCGTGGTTGAGAAGTAATACCACGGTTATTATGATCATAGTCAGTTCGGTATCCGCGTCCTCGTCCTCGCCCGCGGTTAGAATGATCGTTATGGAATCCGTGGCCTCGGCCCTGACCTCGGCCGTATGGATTAAAATGGCCACGGCCACGTCCTTGCCATCTACCCCCACGTCCACGACCACGATGTCTATAATCACTTTGGACGTGGTTAATTTCTTTCTTTTCATCTGTGGCCACATTCGCTTCAGGAAGTGGGGCTGATCCAGGAGGTCTCATCTCACTGTTTCTTATTAGCAGTGCATTATTCTCCTCGGCTAGTAATAGACATGCTATAAGCTTTGAGTATGTCTCAAAACCTCTTTCACGGTATTGCTGTTGAAGCAACACGTTATTAGTGTGAAAGGTGGAGAAGGTCTTTTCCAACATGTCTTTCTCAGTTACCTTCTCACCACATAGTCTCAATTGAGAAACTATTCTGAACATAGCCGAGTTATATTCTTCCACGGACTTGAAGTCCTGGAACCTGAGATTCCTCCAATCATAATTGGCCTTTGGTGACAACACCGTTCTATGGTGGTCATATCTTATCTTTAATTCTTTCCAAAGGTCCAAAGGGTTCTCAATGGTTAGGTATTGATCCTTGAGACCCTCAACAAGATGATGACGAATGATCGATATCGTTCTGTATCGATTCCTTTCATTCTCATTATTATCCTCAATGATACATTCGCCAAGTCCTTTAGACTTTAGATTTATCTTAGTATCCAACGCCCACTGTAAGTAATTGTCTCCAGAGAGATTGAGGGCAGCATAATCCAAATTGTTGATTTTCGACATCTGAAAACATTCATCCTATTCTCTAAGAACTATAAGATTTTAAAGTTTATGCATATGATGCAAAATAGGTCATGGGTGCTTATATAAACGGGTACGGATGCATGATGCTTATGAAACCAGATTTTTATGTTTAACAACCTAACATAATGTTTTTATATGCTCATGATACAAGCCTAGTATTCAAATTCTAAACCGTATGATGATATGACCGGATTTTAATCAAGCATGTTATGTCTATATGATGCAATCAGTTTCAGTTTCATGTTTATCAATCAACGAATCAATCCAAACAAGCAAACAAACAAACGAGTTCAAATAAATATGCAACCAAATTTGGACAGAGTGTTTACTGTCGATCGACGGGTGATTTGTGTCGATCGACACAGTTTAATTCAAACAACAAATTCAGGCAGAAGTTTACGTGTCGATCGACATAAAACTAGTGTCGATCGACACGGGTACAGATCATGCAATCGGTTTGGATTTTAATTGAATTAGGTTAGGGTTTCAAGTTAGGGTTTCAAGTGATTACGAATCATGAATCAATAAACACAATCAAGCAAGCAATAACAATAACAAGCATGATTTAGATTAGGGTTTCTAAGATTATCATGAATCTAGGTTCTTTAGATTAGGGTTTCTTATTGTTTACCTTAACCTCCGTGAGTCTTCTAGTTCGCCGTAACCGTTGATAGGCTGTATGAACTTTCTTCTAGTTCGCCGTAACCTTAAAGGCTGTATGAACTATGATTTGAACAGTAACGCCAGATGAACAGTAATCGTCGATGAACAGTAATCGTCGATGAACAGTGCGCGATGAATAGTGCGCGATGAACAGTACGCGATGAACAGTACGATGAATAGTAACGATGAACAGTAATCGCGTTTTTTGTGTTTTTAGGGTTTAGGGAGCAACTCGTGCTGATAACGTGTTGTAAATCAAGAAAACGAATGGGGAAGATTATGTTTATTCATTAATCATAAGATCCTTTATATAGGATTATTACAAGAGAGAAAAGGAAAATTCCTTTTCCTAATGGGAAAAGGAAAGTACATAAAAGGAAAATCCTAATTCAACTAGGATTCATTAAACCGGCCTAAAGACTAAGTGTTAATGGGCCGTAAACGGACCAGAACTAGTTATGACAATCCACTATGATTTATAACAAAAACAAGTTTTTAAATTACGTCACGAAAATATGATGTTTATCCATACAAAAGGGACAAAAACTTTGTACAAGTAAAGAGACAACAACTTTGTTCAAGTTAGGGACAAACACTTTCATCATATCATATCATATACAGTCATATATTTCGTTTTTCTACGTCCAAAAATTATAATCTTTATTTCTTGGTATATACATTACTAAACAGAGATGCATCAAACTAGGGCTGGGCAAATTATCCGTTAGATTTGCTCCGATCCGTGATCCGTTTTGATCCGATCCGAAAAAATTCGAATATCCGTTATAAATCAAAGCAAAGCAAATAGTAAAATCTACGATCCGTCTAAAGCAAAGCAAATCATAAATACTAATTTTAAAAATCCGAATATCCGATCCGATCCGTAAATTACATATATGTACATATAATATGATATACCTACAACATATATTTGCATTTTTTAACCTTTTCAATACATTGAACGGATATAGTTATAGTAAATTTACGTAGTTACTAATTTTGTAAATCAGTTGTCTCATATTTTTATCTAAAAATAATAATAAATGTTTCGTAGTCCACCATTTTTTCTTTCACTTTTCATTTTATTTTTAGTTATATCAAATAAAATTATCTAACTTATATTATTTTTTCACTAATTAGTTTAAAATTTATACTGAAAAAATAACTTTTTGAAAAAATAAAATATTTTTCTTTCGTTTTTTTCAGTTAAAACAAATATCCGCAAATATCTGAATATCCGCAAATATCCGGAAAAAAATCCGGATATCCGTAACTCCAAATATCTAAAATTTTCAAAGCAAAGCAAATCGAAAAATTTAATATCCGTGAATAACAAATCGAATCACAAATACTATAATTTTTCCAGATATCCGATCCGCGCCCAGGCCTACATCAAACACATGCGTAAATGTTTTCTTAAAGAATAATAACGTATTGTTGTGTTTAGATTTCGAAAAAAACAATATTTATTGGATTCGAAATAAATGAAACTTTATTCGAAATAAAAATAATAATAAAAAAATGTCTCTCACTTGCTCCATCGACTTTTCTCTGTCGGGAGATTTCTTTGACCTTTTGCATCCTTACCTGCTTCATCGCCGCCGGCCTGGCTCCGTCGTCGGCTTCATGTCATGGCCAAGAATAAGCGCCGCCGCAGTCCAATGGTTCCTCCGGTTAACTCTCCTCTGGTTAACTCTCCTCCTTCACCTTTGAAACTCTCTGAAGATCCTCAAACCGCTTCGCCCCTCGCCGTGAGCAAGGCTCAGCCGCCAGCTGAAGATTATCAAATAGCTCCGCCTCCGCCGTGAGCAAGCCTCAGCCGCTAGCTGAGAAGCTAATCTCACCTTCTCCGAAGACTGATTTGAAGACTCACACTCCTCCTCCGTCAAGTTCGGCTCCGATCCAGATCTCCGCCGCAGAAAAAGAGCTTCGATCTCCCCCGATTCCGGAGACTCCTCCGTGAACTTAGGAAAAGCTGATTCGGTTCTCACAAAAACTATGAAACCCTCTTGGCGTGATATTGTTCACGGGACATCTCAAAAAATAAACAAAAAAGGAGAAGGTTTTCTTCTTGATTCTGGTGAAATATGTGTTCAGATCCCCAACTCTGTCATCACTAAAAACCAACACAAGTGGGAAAACTTCATTATTGCTCAATTTCATGGGAAACCCCCTTCACCTGGTGCTCTCCATGCCATCTCAAACAATATTTGGAGTAATAAGCTGAGAAATATCACTGTCTCAAAGCTTAAAGATCGGTCATGCGCACGTGTTTTATCTCAAGGAATGTGGCACATCGAGAATCAGACTATGTTTGTTGCAAAATGGGAACCGGGTATTGAGCCAGAGGTTCCGGAACTTACTGCTGCGCCGGTTTGGATTGATTTTCACAATGTTCCGCCACATTTCTATTCTGAAGAAGTCTTGGAGCATATAGCTGGACATGACAAACCTTAAAGTAGCTCGTGTGTTCACCATCATCGACTTGACCAAGCCTCTCCCCGAAGCTGTCAACGTCAGGTTTGAATCCGGTCACACACACCGAGTTCTGGTTTCTAGCCCTTGGCTACCACCGACGTGTGATTACTGTAGTGAAATTGGCTACACCATTAAGAGATGCCCTTCAGCACCAATCACATGTATTGATTGTAACTCATCGGGCCATAAATCGGAAGATTGTACCAGGCCAAAGAGGCAATCCCCGCCAACAGATAAGACGTTCAAAATCAAAGATAAGAAAAGGAGGTACCAAAAGCCCAGGCATTTGGTTAAGATCGTTCCTCCCGTGGAGTTACAAGGAAGTATTGAAGTTGATATTGGATTACAGAAGCTTCAAAAAAATCCTATCTCTTCAAGTGTGGAGTTATAGAAGGAAATATTGAGGTTGATATTGGATTAGAGAAGCTTCAAAACAAGCTTTCTTCTTCAAGTAAGAAGCACCACTCCTCTGGTACAATAAATAATCAAGAGATTTGTTCCGACTCTTCAGGTTCATATTCAGAGGATTCAGCTACGTCTGAAGCTGAAACTTCATATTGCAATTCAGAGAGTGAGTCATCTACGGCGGAGGAAGGAGAGTTTACTCTTGTAATTTCGAAAAGAAATAAGAAAATACAGGATTCAGAAAACAAGAAGAAGTTGCAGGCTATAAATAAAGCTGCAGTGGGTAAAAAAGGCGACTCTATCAGGAGCAAAGGCTCCAAAGCCCACTAATTCTCTGATGATAGACAGTTACTGTTGGAATGTTAGAGGTTTTAATAAATCAGTTCGGCGTAGAAGCTTTAATAAATGGTGTAGGCTTTAGTAAAGCCCTTTTTGGTAGCTTAATCGAAACAAGAGTGAAGATTTGTAGATTTCAGAAGTTTGTTCAATCGACTTTTCCGGGTTGGAATTCTGTTGCAAATTATGAGGATGCAGATTTAGGAAGAATTTGGCTTGTTTGGGATCTTTCTGTCACAATCACTATTCTGTTCAAGTTAAAGCAGATGATTTGTTGTGTGGTCAAGCTGCCTCACTCGGATCAATATTCTGTGGTCTCTTTTGTGTATGCGATTAATTGTCGGTATGGTAGAAGACAGTTGTGGAATGAACTGACTTTGTTTGCTGCTAGCCCTATTGTTGGCAGCAAACCTTAGATCATTTTGGGGGATTTTAATTAATCCCTTAACCCGGAAGATGCATCCACAGGTAGCTCTCGAATCACTAGAGGTATGGAGAAGTTTCGAAATTGTTTGTGCAAAATCAATCTTTCAGATCTTTCCTATAGAGGGAACCACTATACTTGGTGTAATAAGCAGGACTCCAACCCCATCGCAAAGAAAATTGACAGAGTTCTAGTGAATGATAATTGGTTGCTCATGTTTCCCTTCTCTTATAGTGAGTTCAAGGAACCAGATTTCTCGGATCATTGTCCAAGTTGTGTTTGCTTGGGAACTCAGAATCAGGGAAAAAGGAGACCTTTTAAGTTCTCCAATTTCTTGCTGCATAATCAAAACTTCTTGGGAAATATTGCTCAAGCTTGGGTCAAACTGCATATTGAAGGGACTTCGATGTTTAAACTCTCCAGGAAGCTAAAACTTCTCAAAGGTGTAATCAGGAGGTTCCATAAGGATAACTATTAAGGTTTAGAGACGAGAGTTATAGAGGCTGCAAAGACACTGGCCGTTTGTCAGACAAACTTTCTGACAAGCAAGAAGAGCTTTTAATCAAATTCACTACCTCCTAAACTCCATGGGTGGGAGAATCGACAAGCAAGACGAGTTGGCTAATCATTGTGTAGACCATTGTACTGGGTTACTAGGAGGGTATGTTCCTTCGCTTTCTCCAGATAATATTGACCTCATTAGATCTTTCTCTCCTTTCCAGTGTGATGATGAGATGCAGAGGGCTTTATCGGCGGAGGTTACTCCGGAAGAGATTAAGGCTGAAATTTTGCTCTCCCAAGCAACAAATCTCCTGGACCTGATGGGTACAACTCAGAGTTTCTTAAAGCCTCTTGGAGCTTCATTGGCAATGAGGTAACTGCTGCTATCATGGAATTCTTTTTGTCGGGTCAGATTTTGAAGCAATGGAACTCTACTGCAATCACTTTTATCCCTAAGAAGTTTAACGCGGAGTTGATCACAGATTTCAGGCCTATCTCTCTCTACAATGTTCTCTACAAAGTGATCTCCAAAATTCTTGCAAGGAGACTAGAAAATTTCCTTCCATTGATGATCTCCCCTACGCAATCAGCCTTTGTAAAAGGTAGACTGCTCATCGAAAATGTCCTTCTTGCTACCGAGCTTGTGCAACAGTTCAATCAAGGAAGTATTTTAAAAAAGGGTGTATTGAAAGTGGATCTTAGGAAAGCTTTTGATTCTCTTATATGGGAATTCATCCTGAGGGTTCTTCTGGAAGCTAACATACCAAGGAAGTTCGTGAATTGGATCAAACAATGTATTACCACGACAAGTTTCTCTATTAATGTTAATGGTGACTTGTGTGGGTTCTTCAAAGGCACAAAGGGATTAAGGCAAGGTGATCCTCTTTTTCCTTACCTCTTTGTTATTGCTATGGAAGTTTTTGCTAGGCTCCTTCAAACTCAATTTACCTCTGGTCAAATTAGCTTCTACCCGAAAGCAATGGACCCAATTATTTCTCACCTAGCATTTGCTGATGATGTCATGATTTTTTTTTACGGTTCTTATGAATCTCTCGCTGGTATAGCAGACACCTTAGAGGTCTTTCATAGGCTCTCAGGTTTGGAAATGAATAGGGAAAAATCTTGTCTCTATTGTGCGGGTTTGAATGACACTGAGTCTGCTGCAATTTTGGAGTTTGGTTTCACCACAAGTACCTTCCCTTTTTGTTACTGTACCTTCCCTTTTTGTTACTTGGGACTCCCTCTGATGCACAGGAAGCTTCGTATCTCAGAGTACTCCCCTCTTATGGACGCTATCTCGTCTAGATTCAATCATTGGGTAAACAAAATGCTATCTTTTGCAGGAAGGCTTCAGCTTATCTCTTCAGTAATCTATAGTACGGTTAATTTCTGGATCTCGGCTTTCCTTTTGCCAAAGACTTGTATTAAAGCAATAGAGAGACTTTGCAACCGATTTCTTTGGTCTGGAGATATCACCCATAAAGGAGGAGTTAAAGTAGCTTGGAAAACAATTTGTCTTCCTAAAGAGGAAGGGGGTCTTGGCCTCCGTAACTTCAGTATATGGAACAAAACTCTCAATCTCAAGCTTATGTGGATTATGTTCTCTAAATGTGACTCGTTATGGGTAGCTTAGATGACGAACCATAGACTAAAGCATCGTTGTTTCTGGACCATTGATTCAACACCAACGGACTCTTGGATTTGGAAGAGTATGCTCAACTTGAGACACTTAGCAAAGAGATTTCTCTGATGCTCTGTCTTAGATGGTACTACGACTAGCTACTGGTTTGACCATTGGCTCGACATTGGTCCCCTCATAGATTTTGTTGGCTCTGACGGTCCTCGCCTTCTAGGTATTCATGCATCTAGCATCGTGGCTGCAGCTTGCTCCTTGTCAGGTTGGAGACTTCCTTCCCAAAGAGTTCGAAACCCAGTCATTGCCATGTTGCGTGATAAGCTTCTTCAAACCCCCTTGCCATGCTCATCTTTGGGTCCGGATTCCTTTTCTTGGGTCATCGAGGGCTCCTCTGATTTAACCTTCTCGGCTAGGCAAACGTGGGAATATCTCAGACCAAGGGATTTTAGTTTGCCTTGGACGAAAATTGTATGGTATAAGGGTTTCATTCCCAAGCACGCTTTCACCTTTTGGGTTGCTCATCTTGACAGATTGCCAGTGAGGTCTCGTCTTGTTTCTTGGGGTTTAAACTCTCATATATGTTGTGGGCTGTGTAATCAGCATACTGAGACGAGGGACCACATCCTACTCCTTTGTGATTTCACCAAGCAGATATGGGGAAAGGTTCTCCATCGTCTCGGTCGACGTAACCACTCGCATGCAGCCTGGTCTGGTCTCTTAATGTGGCTGTCAAGCCCTGCCCCTAAACCAATTGCTACTCTTCGTTGCCTTGTCTCTCAAGTCACAGTCTACTATCTTTGGAAAGAAAGGAACTCTCGCTTTCATGAAGGCTCTGCCCTATCATCTCAAGTGTTATTCAACCAAATTGATAGATGCACTAAAGACATCATTCTCGCCCGCATTCACCGTAAGCACTTCAAGAATTTGCTTTCGCTCTGGTTTTACTATGAGTAATTGACTTCTTCTATATTAGCTCCCCACTTTGTTTTGATTTGGCTTTTTAATTCTTTTTTGGGTCTTTTCGAAACTTTATAGCTTCGCCGAGCTTTTGTAACATAAACTGTTCTTTTGGTATAATAATTTACATATTATCAAAAAAAAAAAATGAAACTTTTCAGTTGAAAATCGAAGTGCTGTTTGTTATGTAATTCAGTCGTCAAAACAGCTCAAGTAGTCATTGACTTTTTGTATACATGCATGGTAACTAAAAAGAAAAAAGAAAAAAGAAAAAGACAAAGACTCGAAATACCATTTCATAAGAAAATATAAGTTGTTGTTTTAATAACGATGAGGTGATAAGAACTGTTTTAATAGTGCATTCACTGACTTTCTTATAGTGTCTTTAACACATTATACCATAAATTTAAGTAAATCTACATGTATATAAAAATTTTGGCGTTTATAGATCGAATACTAGCCGTCAAAAAAAAAGAAAAAGATCGAATACTAGTTTGTGGTTTTTATCAATGAATTCATCTTATAACTAAAACGTGATCTTACCAAACATTTTTGAAAAAATAGAATTATCGATCTATATATAATATTTCGAGTTCTAACAAAGTTTTGATCAAATTATTTCTTCCATATGGCGCTTTCCTATATGTTTGTTAAACAAACAAAGTTACGAAACACTGATGTTATTCAAATAGGAATTCATGGAATACAAATACGATGTGGGTTAAACATTATTATCGAATAATTATACCAATAATTAATTACTTATGATTCGATGATGGCTACTATTAAGTATGACCACGTGTGGCAGATTTGAAATGTTTAGAGATGTTAAAGTATAGAATCCGACGGGATCCAATTCCTTTTATTATTCCACTTTTCCACTATGATTATTATATAACTAATAACCATGATTAGTTAATATATTTATACGTTATTGAATTTCTTTTCTTTTCTTTCTTCATGCGGAGTAGACTATACGATAAATACTATATTCTTATTGTTTAATTCGACGAAAATAGTAAAAATAAGTTTAAGAAATTCTAAAATATTATGACAAGTACAGTTTATTTATGAAACATTGATCTCTTTACATTATAAACATAAAGAGAATAATCAATTTCTTTTTTGAAAAATTGCTCTTACAAGTAATTTAGCCGATAGTGTTTAACTGTTTATGAAACAGATTAGAGAAAAGAAAATGATTTAGAACATTTATTAAGATGGCAATTGCAAAGGTTCCCACTTCCCAATCTAGGAAGCAACAAATTTCCTTTTTGTTTGATTTATATAAATGCTTATGGACACAAGTAGAAATATCGTGATCATGAACATATTAATCATTTGGGACCCAAACGAAAAGGAGTTATATACGAAAAAGAGTTATATATACATATTTTGTTTTATTAAAAACTAAAAGTTTATTGTATTTTTGTGAAGCTAAAGCACTCGTTTTGTCAATTATTATTATCAGCTAAAGAAAGATGATGATAAGTTGCTTTCAAAGTGGTAAGAGTTAGGTTTTGGTAAAAAAAAAAGACTTGAAAGTGGTGCCACACTAAAATCCTTGCACCTACATACACACGTGTCTAAAGATTTTTTTTTTTTTTTTTTGACGTGTGTCTAAAGATTTTAAATCAAACGAAATCAAAATAATATCAAATTATGTTTTATAATATTCGTAAGTAAATGTATAATATTTGGATATGTGTGAATAATTTATGGGTTAGAGAGTCCGAGAGGGATGAACAAACAGGTCACATAATATACCCTAAAATAAACCATCAAAGAATAGAATAGAATCCCTTGGTACTATCAAACAAACAATAAAAAAGAAAAAAAGTGACGAAGACACCAATCTATTCATTCCCCACTCATCTCCCATTAATATTTTCTCATATATCTCCTATATTTTACAACATGTATATTATTATTTTTTCCCATATATTTTTCAATTTCTGACCTTTTTTCTGGGTCACTAAATATTTATATTGGTTTGACCCATAACTTCTTTTTTTCATTTGAACTAATCATTTCAATTGCCACGGGAAGGTTTAACCAAATCCCAAAATTTACAAGACAATAGCTATACCAAATAAAACAAACCTATGTAGAAATCACAAGTCATAACGACCACTTCCGAATTACCTACTAAAAAAATGAGGAAAAGTTATAAAACAGAGGATTAAACACTCTCGTTCACAAAGATATGATGCAACCAAGGTGGAAAACTCTATGCCACATACGAATTCACCCGATCATCCTTTGTTACGCTCCTAGCAATGAGTGCTACTCTTCTATTTGCTTCCTTGAATTCCAACTTCAGTTTCCATTTCCCAAACTACTCATCACACTTTGAATTTCAGTTTGACCCCTAACTTTTATATTTATGATAAGAAACTTTGTAATAGTACTCATTATATTTCATAAAGTCCCCTATATTAGATTTTAATTTTAGACACATATTGTTTACATCTTTATTTTATACTTAAAAATTAGTTGTCCATTTTTAAAAATAAATAAGAAAGATGAGATAAAGAGTGTTAAACAAAAATTTCATAAAAGATACAAAACATTTATCATTTATAAAAAAAAACTCTAAAAATGTTACAGAAACTTCTATAGGGAATACAAGACATCTATCTTTGTAAATTAAAATTTCTACAGAGGTTTTAGAATAAAACTTTTTAACATAACAATAAAACTGATTCTTGATTGGTTAAGCATGACTCTTCTACTCAGATAATCTTACCGTAAATAATAAATACTTGGATATTTTTTTCATAATAGTTGAAAATGTTTAATACTCCCTATATTATTGTGTTTATTTAAGCAAATAGTAGTTGATAACTTAGACCATGTCTAATGTAGACACTAATATGTCATGTCTAATGTAGACACTAAGGCCATGTTCAATGCAGATTTCACGGGATCTTATGTAGTGTTCTTATAATATAAAATTATTAAAACACACACTCTTTCTTCTTTTTAATCAACTTTATACTTTCTCTTTCATCCTTTTACTCAACTTTTAAACACTCTCTCTTCTTTTTTCTTTTAAACACACTCTCTAAAAGATCTAATATTAGATCTCTCTCTCTTCCTTTTAAACACTCTCTCTTACTTTTACTCAACTTTTATTAATTTTATATTTAAACACACACTCAATATACCCCACAAAAACACTCTCTTTCTTCTTTTTACAACCATTTTAATAATTTTATATTATAAGAACACCCCATAAGATTCCAAAATGTCACCATTGAACATGCCCTAATATGTCTAAAGGCAAGTGTCTTAAGTATAAAAAAGAATAAACTTAAGACCCAAGTGTCTAAATTGTACTTTAAGACCCAAGTGTCTAATATTAGATTTTTTGTGAGACTTAAGACCCAAGTGTCTAAAATTAAAACACAAATCTCATTGAATTTTAATTAAAAAAAAATTAGACACGCAAGGGTCTCCATTGCACATTATTGAAAAGAGTAAAAGATTTCCTTATAGCTATGTATATTATAGGGCTGTTGTTTTATGTTAATTTGGACACAAATCATTCATGTACTGTAGATAGCAAAAAATACATTTTATATAGTATATGATATTATACAAAACCATTTAACAAGATTTGCACATTCTTCCATAACATAGAAGGCCCCACCTTTTTCTCAAGGAGTCTGATATTTGCAGTTATATTTGTGGCAGTTATCTTAATGATTCTTTCATTTGTATTGTGTGTTTTTTCTTCTCTCTCTCTCTCTTTCTCTCTGGTTCTTGATTTTAGCCAAACCTTTTGTACCTTCAATGCATTAATCACAAACCTAAAGAATCCAAAGAAAAAGTTTTCCATAACGTCAATCGAATTTAATTCCCCATTTTTTATTGTACCCCACACGAACTAAATCTCAATTTCTTCTCCCCCAAATGTGTTTCTTGTGAATTTAGAGAAAAAACCCACCATGGATCTTGAGCGTCTAAGTCCAAGGAATCAAGTTAAGGTAAATTCTCAAACTTTCAAAATCCAATTTTTTCAAAAATCTCTACTTTTTTTTTGTTTGTTTGCTAAAATTGGTATATTTTTTTTTGTTTGTAGAAAGAATCCTGGTGGACTGTTTTGACTTTAGCTTACCAAAGCTTAGGTGTTGTCTATGGTGATTTAGCAACTTCACCATTGTATGTATACAAAAGCACTTTCGCTGAAGATATTACACATTCAGAGACAAACGAAGAGATCTTTGGTGTTCTGTCTCTTGTCTTTTGGACATTAACCTTAATCCCACTTGTTAAATACGTCTTTATTGTGCTTCGTGCTGATGATAATGGTGAAGGTGGGACTTTTGCTCTCTACTCTTTGCTTTGTCGTCATGCTAGAATCAGCTCTTTGCCCAATTTCCAGCTCGCTGATGAGGATCTTTCTGAGTATAAGAAAACTTACGGGGCGAATCCGAGGAATTTGAAAGTTAATGGGTGGAGTTTGAAAAGTATATTGGAGAA
This sequence comes from Draba incana, assembly GCA_963576765.1. Classification (NCBI taxonomy): domain Eukaryota; kingdom Viridiplantae; phylum Streptophyta; class Magnoliopsida; order Brassicales; family Brassicaceae; genus Draba; species Draba incana. Next base: position 10,741,266 of record OY755205.1, read on the forward strand.
GTATAAGGTTTTGCAAAACATGTTGCTTGTTCTTGCTTTGATTGGGACTTGTATGGTCATTGGTGATGGTGTTCTTACACCTGCAATCTCTGGTAAAATAAAATAAAAATTGATTCTTTTTTAGATTTGGTTTTTTTTCTATGTTTGGTTTTTGTTTAATTTTTGGGGGTGAATTTTGCAGTTTTCTCAGCTGTTTCTGGATTAGAGTTATCCATGTCCAAGGAACAACATCAATGTAAGCTCTCTACTTTGATTAAAAGTGGAAATTTCATTATCATTAGATTTAGATCCCAAAAATGTCAAATTATGCTATTTCTAGTGGTTTCCTCTTTAGTTTCCTCTGGTCCCTTAGTTTAATTCCATGCGTTAATATAGTTTAGAGGCAGGAATTGCTGCATTAGGTAGCTTTAAGAGTTAATTAGTAGCAAACCGGATGCAAAAATCGCTAAATAACTCGAGATTTATTAGTTTAGCGATTTTGGTCCTTTTTCTGTTAATACAGTCAACTAGCTAGTTGAAAGTTAGGTTGGATCCATGTAGGATGAAGAAGAAGCTTCTTAATTATGTATATAATAAGTTTTGAACTTTTTTATGGGTGTGGAAGGTGAGGTTGATGCAGATGCATGCTTCTTATAATCATAATATAATAGTGAATGTGGTTTATGAGTTAATGATATATATAATCAAAGATCTAAAGCTGATGGAATATAAAAGTCATAAAGCTTAAACCTTTTGAAAAGTAGTATTAAGTGGTCAAAGCAAAACTTAGTTGGTTTGGATTAGACTCTCTGAAGCAACTTTCTTTGTCTTATGCAGATGTTGAGGTCCCCGTGGTCTGCGCTATACTGATAATCTTGTTCTCGCTGCAACACTATGGGACGCATCGTTTAGGATTTTTATTTGCGCCTATTGTGCTCGCGTGGCTTCTCTGTATAAGCACCATTGGTGTATACAACATCTTCCATTGGAATCCTCAGGTTTACAAAGCATTGTCTCCTTATTACATCTACAAGTTCCTCAACAAAACTCGTAAACGTGGCTGGATGTCTCTCGGTGGCATCCTCTTGTGCATAACGGGTAAAGATAACGACTTTTCTCCTCGAGTTTACGCCATTTATCTCATTTTTTCTCATAAGTTTTTTATCTTTGCGGTGTTTTCAGGCTCGGAAGCTATGTTTGCTGATCTTGGACACTTTACTCAGTTGTCAATTCAGATTGCGTTCACATTTGCTGTTTACCCGTCATTAATCCTCGCATACATGGGTCAAGCCGCGTATTTATCTAAGCACCATGTCTACGAGACCGATTACAGGATCGGGTTTTATGTTTCGGTACCCGGTAAATTTACTCATCATCTTGTTTTAAATGCAATTTTGTTTTTTTGTGTGGCTTTGGCATTGTTTTTCACTTACTTGGTATGTTGTGCTCAGAGAGAATCAGATGGCCGGTTTTGGCGATTGCAATATTGGCGGCTGTTGTCGGAAGTCAGGCGATAATCTCGGGAACATTCTCGATCATCAAGCAATGCACTTCTCTAGGCTGCTTCCCGAAAGTCAAAATCATGCACACATCGTCGAAAATGCACGGTCAGATTTATATCCCGGAGATCAATTGGACTCTCATGCTTTTATGCTTAGCGGTAACCGTTGGATTCCGCGACACCAAACACATAAGTAACGCCTCGGGCTTGGCGGTTATAACCGTTATGTTAGTAACGACTTGCCTAATGTCGTTGGTCATCGTCTTATGCTGGCATAAGAACTCCATCTTCGCGTTAGCATTCATCTTCTTCTTCGGAACGATCGAAGCTCTTTACTTCTCGGCATCGGTCATCAAATTCCTCGAAGGCGCGTGGGTTCCACTCGCTCTCTCCTTCATTTTCCTCCTCATCATGTACGTTTGGCACTACGGAACACTCAAGCGTTACGAATTCGATGTCCAGAACAAAGTCTCGATCAACTGGCTACTCACGCTCTTCGGCTCCTCAAACCTCGGGGTTGTTCGAGTCCGTGGTATCGGCGTGATCAACACCGAGCTTGTCTCTGGCATTCCGGCTATCTTCTCTCATTTCGTCACTAACCTCCCGGCGTTCCACCAAATTGTCGTCTTTCTCTGTGTCAAATCCGTCCCCGTCCCGCACGTGAAACCAGAAGAACGGTTTCTCGTCGGAAGGGTTGGACCAAAAGAGCATCGGCTATACCGGTGTATTGCCCGGTATGGATACCGCGACGTACACAAAGACGACGTCGAGTTTGAGCACGACCTCGTTTGCAGTATCGCAGAATTTATCCGTTCGGATAAACCATTTGATTGCTCGCCGGATCCGGAAAACGAATGCAGTACCAACGAGAGGCTAACCGTTGTCGCGGCTTCCTCCTCCAATATCGAAGGCGTTCAAATCTACGAAAACGATGATGGTTTTAGCAAACAAGAACCATCGTCTTCTTCGGAGGTAATCGTAGTGGCGGTAGAGCCACAAGTTCCTTCGCCGAGGATCAAGAAAAGGGTACGGTTTGTGTTACCGGAAAGCGTGAGGATCGATAGATCGGCTGAGGAAGAGTTAAACGAGTTGATGGAGGCGCGTGAGGCGGGAATGGCGTTTATAATGGGACATTCGTACGTGAGAGCGAAATCAGGATCTAGTGTGATGAAGAAGATTGCTATTAACTTTGGGTATGATTTTCTAAGAAGAAACTCAAGAGGACCTTGTTATGGTCTATCTACTCCTCATGCTTCTACTTTAGAAGTTGGTATGGTTTATATCGTCTGACTATATTTTGTGTGTGTTGAATTTCAGTAAACTTCAGTTTTTGTAAATTATGAATTTTCTTGTTGAAAGTTTTGTGTAGAGTTGGTGTTAGAGTTGCTTGTGGCATAAGTAAGATATGCTTTTATTTTTTTTTTGTAATGATTTGTCCCTACTGATTAAAGATCCAATATAGAAGATTGAACAATAAGTAGACAAGACTCAAGAGCATATGATTCTTGTCTCTTTATGTTTCTTTATCTCCAAATCTTCCCTTTTGTCGGCTTAGCTAATCATTTATACATAAGTGCATCAGAATTATGAAACACACATTTATGTATATCGCCTCTCTAAACTTGTGAACAAAAGTCTTGCTCTGTTTATCATTTTGGAAAAACATGAGGAAAAATGCAGATTTGTTGGTTTTGTCTCTAATTTTCATGTTTATATTTGGTGGGTTCTCCCCAGTTTCTGCTAAACCTCCTCCAGTTAGTAAGTTCTTGATTACCCTAAATTTATTTCTCTTTCATTTTTTTATTTATCTTTTTTAGTACATGCTTTCATTTTTTGTTGTAGTACATGTCTGAAAATGTTCATGTCTTACTTTGTTTTGAGAACAGAGATTGTAAGTGGACTTGTGACAAATGTAGCATCATTGCTGTGGAAATGGTTGTGGTCACTTCAAACATCCACAACCACAACAACCACCACAAAATCTGGTAATAGGCATAGCTTTTTTACCATGTTCTTGATGTCAAAGTTTCAATATTTACAAAATCAACATATTGGGAAAATGTGACAGGCGTTTCTAGCCGTTCGATGGTGAAATACGAAAGTGGATATAACATAGAGACAGTGTTTGATGGAAGTAAGGTTGGGATTGAGCCCTATGCAATGGAAGTTTCTCCTAAAGGAGGAGAGCTTATTGTATTAGACTCTGAGAATAGTAACATCCACAAAATCTCCATGCCTCTTTCTAGATGTAAGTTTCATCTTCTTCTTGAAATAGATTAAATGTTAAAAGAAATCTTAATATTGAAAAAAAAAAAAAAAAAAAATCTTAATATTGATTTATTTTATTCTTGTATATTCAATCTATGTTAGATCATATATGTAGACAATTATGTTATGCTTTGCTTCAAGATGGGGATTCATTTTCTTTTGCTTTTTCGTTAGTTTAGTTAAAAAAATGAGTTTCTTTATTTTCGATTCCAACGTTTCTTTTTTTAATAACAAAAGTCTTTTAGAGTAATAAAACCTTTGCACTTTAGTCCACAACACGACTCATTAGCTTTTATTCATGTTCTGTTTCTCTGTTATTTAGGTTTCTTCTTTTTGTTGCTTCTTGTTCTTCAAGTTAACAAACTTTTGTCGGATTAAAGAAGAAAACTTTTGCTTTCAGACAAATTCTAAAATTCAAATTAGATAGATTCGAATTCTCTGTTATGTTTCAGGACGTTCTTGCTGTTTTCAAAACTGATCTCACAATAAAAGTAAGGATTTTTTTTTTAATCTATATATTGAAGATGGTAAACCAAAGCTAGTCTCTGGTTCGCTAGAAGGATACACAGGACACGTCGATGGAAAGCTCAAAGAAGCCAAAATGAATCGTCCTCGAGGATTAGCCATCGACGATAGTGGAAACATTTACGTCGCCGATACTAACAATATGGCTATACGCAAGATCAGCGAAGACGGTAATTTCTACAATTCAACGTTTGCGATTTTGAAACGCAATTACAATCCCTTTTTTTAATTGGTTTACTTATTTTCAGGAGTCTCAACCATTGCCGCCGGAGGAAGATGGAGTGGAGGATCTAAAGAAGAATCGATGAGATTCTCCGATGACTTTGATTTGATATATGTCTCTTCAAGCTGCTCTCTTTTAGTCATTGATCGAGGAAATCAAATGATTAAAGAGATTCAACTTCACGATCACGATTGTTCTCATCACGAACCCGACACAGATCTCCAATATCTTGGTATAAGCTTATGAGAAAACTATGCCTTTTTTTTTCCTTTTTCTGAACTAAATGTAAAATTTATTCAAACAAAAAAAAACGTTTTTGAAAAATGTGTAGCAAGTAAGAAATGAGAATTGAAAGTTTTTAAGCTAGTTTAACAACAGAGAATTGAATCGTATTTATCGTGTTCCAAACCAAAGCTCCATGACTCCTTGGTACCGGTTTCGTGCTTTCTTGACAACGAAGTTTTGTTGTTTTTGGTTTGTATCAGGGACCGCTTTGCTCGTTGCGGTTGGGTTCTTTGGATACATGCTTGCGTTACTAGTACGTAGAGTACGATCATTGTTCTCTTGGTCAAGTCATGTGAGTGAATTGGTGTGGTTTGGTTCGGTTTGTAAACCGGTATAGAAGACCAATTGGCATCATTGTTTTGTTTTGTTTTTGTATTTTTCAGGATAATAAGAGACATGTAGCAAAACCAAACATGACAATGGCTCCATACCAACGTTATCCAAGACCGGTTCGACAGCCATTAATCCCGCCTCTACATGAACCGGAAAAAGAAGAAGGATTTCTCGGTTCGCTTGGAAAGCTAGTAGTGAAAACCGGTTCTTCGGTTTCCGAGATGATGACCGGTTCAGGGAATGTAATTCCCCAAAACAACTACCAGTACCACCATCAGCAAGAACCGAACCAGTGGCCGGTACAAGAGAGCTTTGCTTTACCGGAAGAAGATGGACCGCCGGCTTTAGAACCGAGATCAGGTATCAATCCGGATAAACCCTATCTTAGAGCACAAGCAACAAACCAAAACCGGTCTTATTACCAAGATTATGACCAATACCAAAACCAGCAGAAACGAAACGTGAACGATACGGCGTCGTCCGAAGAAAACCGAGAAAAGAACGAGATCGTGTTTGGGGCGGTTCAGGAGCAAGACGGTCGCCGAGAAGCCATGGTGATCAAAGCCGTTGATTTCAACGAATCCGTGAACGATCAGCGTAATCTACGTCCTAGAATTAATTACATGGGATATTCTTCTCATGGTTACTGATTAATACAGAGTAAAATTTTCATAATTTACTTAGAGCGCGTACGTGTGTAATATATATGCTTGGTGTTTGTCTTCGTCTTAAATTTCTTTAATGTATATTTATGAACTATATATACTAGTAAATCTCTAAGTATTGGTCATACTTTCATAATTTTGTTATCAGAGCAAATAGTTTAGTAAAAACATAAAATATGGCCGCCTTTTGATTTTGCAAAGCATCTTCAATGAATCTGTGCATAAAGAAACATCCATTCACAATTCGCCACTTCAGCTGCTTAATTAGCGGCTTTGATTTAGCGACCTTATATAACGGAGTAACACCAGCCAGATTTTTCCCGTCGCCACGTCAGTGACATATTCGACCGTTAAAAAAGTTTTAACGGCTAGAACGGTTTACAGCACCGACTTAAACATGTTAACAATTTCCCGGTTTAATTTCGGTACAGATGTGCGGTTAACTGAAATTCTAGAAAACCGGTTTGACAGTAACGCAATTCCAGCTCTGTTCTCGTTGCCATTTATTTCCGTCTCTCTCTCTCTCCCTCTCTCCCCCTTAAGAAACGGATTCGTTACAGAGTAAAAGCGAAAGCGAAAGAGAAAGAAAGAAAAATTTCTTGCTAGAGAGAGAAAATTAGGGTTAGGGTTGCAGAGAATCAGAGGAACGAAGGATTCGAAGAATTGGTATCGAACTCTGTATTCGTCTCTCCCTTTCTCTTAATCTTCTCGATCTTAATTTTTAAATCGAATCGCGAAGGGAGAAATAAATGGCGTTTCAATCATTTCCGATATCTGAAATGGACACGACGGATGACGATATGCAGCACGAAGCAATATTCGCGAAACGAGGTTGTTGTTTTCTCCTCCCTTGTCTCGGATTATCTCAGCCGTCAAATCACGGCGGATCCGTTTGGTGGCAACGAATCAGAACCGTCGATAAATTAGAGCCCGACGATCGATGGTGGATGTCCGGTTGGAACAAGATGAGAGAATGGTCTGAGATTGTGGCTGGACCTAAATGGAAAACATTTATTCGCCGGTTTGGTCGGAATCATTGTTGCGGCGGTGGCGGAGACGGTGGTTGTAACCGGGCGGATACGGTTAGTTTCCGGTATGATTCGTGGAGTTATTTGTTGAATTTTGACGACGGAAAGCAAACCTGTCGCTTCGAGGATGAGTTTCCTTACCGTGATTATTCGATGAGGTTCACGGCTCCGTCTTTGCCGGTATCTACCAAATGCTCTATTGATTTCGATAACGATGACTACGCGCCGCCGCTGATTAAGTGAAAGCCACGCGCTTCTCTGTTTTCGTTGGCTGGATTCTAACGTGCGCTGCACCGGTATTTTTAGAAGAGGGATGGGAGTTTTCTTTCTCCTTGCAAAGAAAAATTGTTTTATTTTCTTCTTTTTGTATTTTTTTTATTACTTCAAATGAAATTATTTGTTTGATCAATAACTTTTGAGGAAATTTCCAAATACACAGACAGAGAACAAAATGAAAAGAAGAAAAAAACGAGGGAAGAACACCTTTTTGATTGGTTTTAAGTTTTAACTGAAATAAAATAATATAAGAAAAAAAAAAGACATAAACAAGACATCCAACATTTTGTTGATACATGCCTAAGCACACATACATACATACACAAAATATATGGTGCCACATCTACTAGCCATTCACCGCGAATATGTGTTCCAGTTCAGATGAAATTCTAGCTGTTTAAAACATATTCGCCGTAGATTAAGCCACTTGCATGAAATAGCCAGCAAGCAAGGCCTTTCTTATGTTGACGTAGTAGCTGCGGCTGTTGGAACTAGTTCTACACAGCTTCATCTGAAAATTGCGTAGCATCAATATATATATGGGATCTTGCTTGTTTTGCAAGAAAGCATGGAACACATTCAATTAGTCAATACCATGAGCTGATCTCCGTCAATGCTTTGGACACCCCTGCCTTGTCCAAATTCACTCACTCATGTAAAGATTGGTGTGTGTGGGTGGTTATATAATTGATATAATTAGTTTTGAAAACGAACCAAATCAAGTTACGGTTTCTTTGGTTTAACCGAGAATACCAAAACGGAACCAAACGAAAGTAGGAAGCCCATTGGTCCTCTCTATATAAACAATAACACGAAGAGAAAAGTAGATAAGAGAAAGATATTTAGACCTAGCAAGGATTTACGACCATGAGAAGAAGTCTCCGTCTTCGCTTAAAGAGGAAAAACGATGTTGTTCCTCTGGATCTACTGATCGAGATTCTTAATCGATTGCCTGCAAAATCCTTAGGTAGGTTTATTGTCGTGTCGAAATCGTGGGAACAAATCATCCAAAGCAAGGGTTTCAGCAGATCGTTTTTCTTCCGATCCTTGACTCAGCCATGCCGTCTCCTAATCGCTTTACCCAATATAGATGGACGCCGAAGTTGCTACTTCTTCTCTTCGTCTTCGTGGTCTTCGTCATCAACATCAACATCAACATCTTTTTTAACCAGAGTAACACTTCCCTCCCTAAAGAGTGATGATTATCCCCATGATCACAATATGTATTACGTTAAACAGGTAAGTCCGTGACTTTACCTAATTTAGATAAAACTGAATGCAAGCCAGACACTTACAAAAGCAAGCCAGGTGCTTACAAAGGCAATCCAGACGCCTTTTCGGATATGATCCTGTCAATAATCAGTACAAAGTATTGTCCATGTCTCCACATCAGCTCCGTGGTCTGACTTTCGAGTATTCACATTGGGAACTAAACCAAAATCATGGAGACCGATCAACTGTAGCATTCCTCATACTCCTCGGTTTAACGGTTTGTGTATAGATGGGTTTGTGTACTACATTGCATACACATGCCCAAAACGGACGCAGCAGAGTGTGATGAGATTCGATTTGAAATCTGAAAAGTTTGATATCTTTGCTAGAGTATCTAAGGATGTTAAAGCTTTGTGGCGGTGTCTAGGCGATGTCACTTTGATAAATTACCATGGCAAAGTAGCCACAGCCATAAATCCTATCCCTTTTGAGCCTTTAATTGATTTGTTCGTTCCGGAAAACAAGATTTCAAAGAGATGTCTTTCCATGATATTCCCAAGATGAATATATACGTACCAACGGTGTTATTAATCAAACGGGGGAGATTATTTTTGCACCCGCCTATTCCAATGAAGAGGCAAAAATTTTCCTCTACAATCTCAAGGGAGCTAGTAATGAGAAGATAACGATTGAAGTTGACGCAATCCATGATAGGATTAGGAATACAAATTATTTTGTGGGTTACGTAGAGAGTCTTGTGCTGCTTTAAGCTAGAGAAGATTATTTCCTTATTATTCAATCATCACTACTGTTTATGTCTATTATCTCGACATGATAGCTACACTTTTTGGTTGCCTTTCACCTTTCCTCTTTTCTATACTACAATAGAGATTATTATTCTAACTCAATATGATGTTGCCAGTAAACATGATTATTGCCAGTTTTATCCATTTTACTTACAATTTGATGATGATTCTAGCGCAACTTATGGTAAAATGTCCATTAAGCTCAATTAAACAGTTTTTATGTCGTGCTTGAAAAGGTTGAATAACGGTACAAGTTTTACCATGAGTTCTTAACACACGTATCCCTATTCAATACGAACATTGAAATGCATTGCTTGCAAAGTTGCAATCTACCCTATTTCCCTTTCGTTAAGCAAAACCAGAAAACACAAATCTCAAGCATCTTCCAAAAATGTCCATGAAATCTAGTATTTTTTTTATCTCGACATGACATATACTTTTTGGTTTCCTTCACTCTTTCCTTTTTTCAAAACTATATCTTATTATTCAACTAAACTCAATATATTGTTGCCAATAACCATGATTATTGCCAGTTTTATCCATTCTACTTACAATTCGATGATGATTCTTAAGCAAATTATGTTAAAATGTCCATTAATTAAGCTGTTTTATGTCGTGCTAAAAAATGCATGTTAAATTGTGGTACAAATTTTACCATAGGTTTTAACACACATGGTTATCATTTATTATCCTTTTCCTATTCAAGAATCAATACGAGCCTAAGAAATGCATTGCTTGCAATTACACCTTTTCTCTTTCGCTAAGATAAACAGGAAAACACAAAACCTCAAGCATTTTTTGAATAGCCAATTCAACCCAAACATAAAACATATTCGGTCATGCAGAGGACTCATAAAGCAAATGTTTTTTTAAACATTAAAATATTCGGTCATACATACTACAAGTACAAACCAAGGAATTATTGGCCACTAATGAAAATTGAGATTATAGTCGGATGTTTTATACGACGATGAACACCCACATCGTCAACTATCAAAATGTCACTAAAACTTTAAATACGAGTGAGAGAGGTTACTGAATATGGTGTTCTTCGGACTGATAATCAGCTTATCGATGTTTTGACAAAGGCTCTCTATCCAGCTCCATTCGTAAAAACATGAGGAAGATGAATGTTCATAATATTTATTCACCACTTTCATGTTGAGGGAGAATATCAAAGTGTACAGTTATATGCTAGTTTAGTCCAATTTAAAGTAATTTGTGATTTTGGTTGGTTAACATGGTTTACATGTGTGTACTGATGTGTCTTTTCTTTTCCGGAAATAAAAATCTGTAAATGTGAGAATTACGAGTAACACATAAAGTAAATCAGAACTTGGCACAAGGGTTTCTTCATAAGAAAATATTACTAAAAAATCTTTTAGATGCACTTACAAGTTTCACCTAAAACAATCTATCTAGCATACATATTAAAGGATCTATACATGATCCAAGAACCTCTCAAGAAAAAACCCTAAGCCCATTTGTTTATGTGTTCTTACAAGAACCCCTAAAACCCTTGACTAGGAATTTTCTCACATTAGGAGGGTTCGCGTCTATAAACACCTATGACTCTTATTTATACACAATAGGACGTCACTTTTACCCTAACCAACTACCCAAAAAGAGATAACACCAAATCTCTTAATCTCATGTATATCTAATCCCTTGATTTTCTCTAGAACGAATCTTCAAGTTAAGGATTGCCTACAAGCTTATCCTTAAGCCTTCTAGAATCTTCAAGATCGTCTAGCTCAGCTCCTGCCTTCACTGGTCCAACTCATCCATTTGTTCCACATCATTCACTTCATAGTTGCTTCCTGAGGTACTTTGGACTGACTCAGAATGTACCTCAGACGCTTCAACTTGTGTATTCTAAAAACTCAATCAAAATGCAGTTTCAAAATCTCTATTAAAGCCCGTTAATTAACCATTATGTGGCCCGGCTGCCTCTCATTAATGGAAAACCATAGCAATAGGAAAAAAAAAAAAGACCTAGCTAGGCACTACAAGAAAACAAGGCATTTTCTGACGGCCGTCGGAAAATCCGTCGGAATTTTATGACGGATGTATGACGGATTTCCGACGGATTGCGTTTTAAAAAATTAAAAAAAAAAAAACGCATTCCGTCATAAATCCGTCATAAATTTCTGACGGATTTATGACGAATTTAATTTTTTTTTTTCTTCAATTTAAATAAAAAAAGGCAATCCGTCATAAATCCGTCAGAAATTTATGACGGATTTATGACGGATATCGTATACCGTATACCGGATATGAGGTATACGGATACGGTATCCGTCATAAATCCGTCATAAAATTCTGACGGATTTATGACGGAATGCCTTTTTTATTTAAATTAAAAAAAAAAAAGAATCCGTCATAAAATTCCGACGGATTTATGACGGAATGCCTTTTTTTATTTAAATTAAAAAAAAAAGAATCCGTCATAAATCCGTCAGAAATTTCTGACGGATTTATGAAGGATATATTTTTTTAATTTAATATTATAGTTTTCTCGGTATAAAATTAGGGTAAAATCCGTCGGAAATCGCATTTTAACAAGTACATCGCATGACATGAACTCTCAAATTAAAATGTCAAATTCTAAACAAAACAAAAACACACATTATTCTACCTCAAAAAACAAGCTTCATTTACACATTCTCTTACAAAAGTTATAATGAAACCAAGTTATTACGTTTTCAGAAGCAATTTAATATAGGTGTATGAACAAGAATTAAGATAATTATATGTAATTAACCTATTGAAATATCTAGAAGCAAATTAACCACTCTTCAAAATAAATATTTCAATTTCCAATGAAAAAAGTTATCTTTTTTTATTTTATTTTATACCGAGAAAAATAAAATATTATATATAAAAAATAAATTTGATGTTTTTGTGTATTCTTCTCCAATGGTAAACTTCAAATGAAACTTCAAAATATTATGTGTTTTTACATTTTAGTCCTAAACATTACATATAATTATTTAAAGTTATAAAACTTTTATTTATAAGTAACTATAACACATATATTATACAAAACTTATATTAATTTATGACGGATTTATGACGGATTGAGTTTTTTTTTCTTCAATTTAAATAAAAAAAAGGCATTCCGTCATAAATCCGTCGGAAAGTTATGACGGATTTATGACGGATTTATGACGGATTTCCGTATTCCCGCCCATTTTAATTAAGCCGATGTGTAGGCGGTAAAAATTAGGGTAAATCCGTCAGAATTCCGACGGATTTCTGACGGATTTACCCTAATTTTATACCCAACCACACATTCTCTTATTTGAGAAGAAGAAGAAGAAGAAGAAGAAGAAGAAGAAGAAGAAGAAGAAGAAGAAGAAGAAGAAGAAGAAGAAGATAAACTAACCGGCGGAAATTCTCCGGCAGAAATTCTCCGGCGGAAAAATCGCCGCCGGAAAATTCTCCGGTGGAGAATTTTTTTTTAAAAAAAAATTGAAATTTTCCGACGGATTTCCGACGGATACGGTATCCGTACACGGGGATATCCGGTATACGGTATACGGTATTCGGTTACGGAATCCGTCATAAATCCGCCGGAAACAAATTTCCGACGGTATTTTTTTTTTTTAAATCCGTCATAAATCCGTCATAAATTTCTGACGGATTTATGACGGAACTCAATTTCCGACGAGATAGAACCGACCGTGGAATACCGTCGGAAAAGCCCCTTTTCCGACGGAATTCCGACGGTTTTGGCCGTTAGAAATCACCCTATTTTCTTGTAGTGAGGGTTACCGACCATGAGAAGAAGAATTCGTCTCCGTCTTTGCAAAAAGAGCAAAACCGATGTTGTTCCTTTGGATCTACTGATCGAGATTCTAAACCGATTGCATGTGAAATCCATAGCTAGGTTTATACTCATATCGAAATCATGGGAACAAATCATAAGGAGCAAGAATTTCATCACATCGTTTCCCTTATGATCCTCGACTCAGCCTTGCCGTCTCCTAATCTCTTTAACCAATAGAGATCCCAAAACGGGACTCTGGAGTTTCTGCTTCTTCTCCCCTTCCTCTTTGTCGTCGTCATCAACATCAACATCAACATCAACAGTCTTTTCTATCCAGGGTACAACTTACCGACCCAAAGCATGATAACTATTACAATGATTACCGTATATATTACGTTAATGGGTTGATGAGCATTGGACGGATCATATGTAACCCTACCACCGGTAAGTGCATAACTTTACCAAAGCTAGTCAAATCCCCTAAGTTCATATGTTTACCAAGGCCAGTCAAAACCGCTAGTATAAGGCTAGCCAGGCGCTTTTTCGGATTTGATCCTGTCGATAATCAGTACAACAAATATCCGTGGTCTAACTTTCGTGTATTTACAGTGGGAACTAAACCAAAATCATGGAGACTGATCGATTGTAGTATTCCTCATTTTCATGAGTCTTAACGGTTTGTGTATAGATGGGTTTGTGTACTACATTGCGCAAATGGGCAAAAAATCGATGCAACTAAGTCTAATGAGATTTGATTTGAAGTCTGAAAAATTTGATATCTTTGCTGGAGTATCTGAGGATATTAAAGCTTTGTGGCGTAAAGGTCATATAAATTTGATAAACTACCGTGGCAAAGTAGCCATAACCATACAACCTTATCACTACCCTATTCCTTTTATTGATTTGTTCGTTTTCGAAGCCGGAAAACAGGATTTCAAAGAGATGTCTTTCCATAAAATTCCCCACCAGAATTTACGTATTGAAGGTATTATTAATGATACGGGTAGGATTATTTTTGCACCCTACTATTCCAGAGAAGAGGCTAAAGTTTTTTGCTACGATCCCAAGGGGGCTAGTTGCCTAGTTTTGAGAAGATAAAGATTGAAGTTGACGCAAACCATAACTTTTTTGATGTAACAAATTATTTTGTGGGTTACATATATAGAGAGTATTATGCTGCTTTAACTAAGCTAGAGAGTTTTGTTTCCTTATTATTAAAGCACTACATTTTTTTTTTTAACGAACCATCTCATTAATAAGAAGAACATTACAGATCAACCATCAGACCTAGAACAAGCTCGTAGAGTCGAACCTTGTCATTATGTTGCGTCAACGCTGTTACTAAAATGTCTCGTTTATCTTGTTTTGCAAAGTTTATCTTTTCTAAAGACTAGACGGTTTGATTTCGAAAAAAAAACATTATTTTATTTTCAGATTGATAAAATATATTATACAAAATTATAAAATTCAACTTTTGAAATTTTAAAAATTTGAAATTGAATAATTTATGCTAAAATGTAGACATGGCATATATTAGGGGGCATACATCATGTTTTTATAGAGTGTAGAAGAAAAAAGAAATCAAGGGTATTTAAGTCTTTTGATGTAATTTGTTAATCCCTTCGAGTGGATAATGCGAGAGAAAAAAAAAACTCTGAAAAGAGTGTAAAAGAAAGGAGCAACCTTATCGAGTGAAGAAGATTGAGTAATAGCGAAAAATGGCGTCGATTGCAGCTTCTTCTACCTTTCACTCGTTTGCAATCACCAAAAGCCCTAATCTTTCGTCGACCCATCTTCTCCCTCTTTCGAAAAACCTCAGCTTTCGAACCAGACTTGTCGGAAATAGCAGAATTTGCAGTTTTGCTGGGTTTATGAAACAGAATCGCCTCGGGTTGAAGAAGCTTTATTCTATTGGAGAAGGAGGAGAAGGTGTTGCAGTTGCAGAGGAAGAGCAACAACAACAGCAAGAGACTGTCTCTGTACCTGTCTCTCCTTCCGACATGCTCACCATGTTTTTTCAGGTATTTATGTAATTGGTCTAGTGACTTTGTGTAATTTATCATCCTTAATCTCCATTTACGAAATTGGAATTAGATACATTAGGGTAGTTGAAGTGATTCATGGTTATTATAGAAATGTGCAATGCAAAATGGTAATTGAATTTGTCTTGAAGATCCTATGAGCATTACTTAGTTGCAATTTCAAGTGTGGCTTCAAATTGAGTCTGAAATTGTTTGTTGTTTTGGTTTGATTTTGAAGGCTGATGGAACTTTGAACGAAGCAGCTATTCCTAATGTAACAAGGGCCTTACAGGTAAATACTTTGCTTTAAAAACCTCTTGAACTAGCAAATCTATGTAGAGTGCAATGAGAATCTTTGTGGATGTATCAATTTATTTTCAGTTTCTTGGATTATATAAAGCCCTTTTGGTTACTTGTTTAGATTCAATCCAATCTCTGTAGTTGTGTTTACTTTACTCTTCGCTCGTTTTAGATCGCTCTTAACATTTTTCGGTGAGAGAGGCGATTGTTTTACATACGTTTTTCAAGATAAGTGAATGGAAATACCAATAGCCAATCTTGTTCGTTCTTTCAGGACATCGATGGAGTTTCCAATTTAAAGGTTCAGGTTTCCGAAGGTGTTGCCGTTGTTGAGGTATTTTTACTTCTAACATTCTCTTGATACATTGCCTTTACACTCCTAAGCACAAACATACACATGTGTAAAGGATATAACGATAGATTTTGAATATGTATCATGCATGATTAGAGATATTATGGCCTTGGACCTGCTCAAGTATGTTTTTAAGGTCCGGATCAGGCCTGAACTTTGAAAAGTCGAGGCCTTTATAGGAACTGTTCTGTTACAGCTGGACCAAACTCATAACAACATCTATATGTTTGATGTTGATAAGGATCAAGTTCAATTTCTTTCTTTATTGATCCTTGAATCACCAACTACAATGACTAACACAAGAAAAAACTTAGAATTCTCCTATGACCAAAATGCTCTATTTATAATATTTGAATGTTTTGAATCAGAACTTTGAATCTAGCTAATGTTCTGTTCAATGTGTGTGTCTGTGTGTGAAGCTTTCGAAGCAGACAACGGTTCAAGCCACAGGAGTGGCGTCAAGCTTGGTGGAGACTATACAAGGAGCTGGCTTTAAGTTACAGACTTTGAATCTAAGCTTTGAAGATGAAGATGAAGTTCTTGTTTAATTATTTCACCTCTCTCCTCTATTTTGTGATTAAAGAGGAAAATACATTATGTTCAATTTTGGATTACTTTCTTTTATTTTGTTCCTCGCAAGAAAACAATGAAGTAAATTACAAAAACAATTTTTCCTTTTGTTGAAAATGAGAAATAGAAAAAACAAATAGGTCATATGGGTTCCCACAAAGCATGGAGGTTGGGATTCTTGTAAGACTTTTGGGTTCCATGCTTAGTACAATGCATGTGGTTGTGTGTGTTTATATGATTGTCTTTGTATGTGTCAAGTACATGGTGGTGAATGACAGCTCATGCATTGTTGTATACTTGTAGTGAGTGTCTAGGCTTATTACACATTTCTTACCTCTTTTATAAATTTTGGGTATTTTTTTGATCAAAATATCTGACATTATAAATTGGCCTTACACGGCTTTGAACTGACATATAAAGAACATGACATGTCAAAAGCGGGATTATAAATTTTATTATTTATTTATATATTTTGATTTGTATAAAATTGAGAAAATAATTTTATGAAAGAATTTCAAAATCTATCGTTAAATGTTAAATAAATAT
The DNA here is from genome assembly GCA_963576765.1 of Draba incana. NCBI lineage: Eukaryota > Viridiplantae > Streptophyta > Magnoliopsida > Brassicales > Brassicaceae > Draba > Draba incana. Next base: position 10,757,928 of record OY755205.1, read on the forward strand.
GGTATGCGACTTATTTAGTTTAAATTAATTTGGCATTATGATTTGTGTGTAATGTTCTAAACATTTATAAACACCCGAGTTAATAACATTTACATGTATTTTTACTAAAATATAAATAAATAATCAATATTTAAATTTATTTTAAGTTTATTGAGTTCGTTCACACAAACTAAATTAAGATTTTCATCTTTAAACATATAATTACAAAATTGTAGTGGTACCAAAAAAAAACAAAAAAAAATTGCTGATCATTCTCTATTTCTCTTTGATCGACAAATCATGTTTTTTTTTTCTAATGCCTTTAGAATTAATAGGAAAGTTAGAGTTTTGTGTAATTAATTATCACAATATTTGTTACTTTCTATAGACAATTAGTGGATTTTGTAGGATGTGTATATTAAAAGCCATTATAATTTTAGGAAACTGATATAAATGTTATTTTTCGGAATGTTAAGGAAAGTGAATGCAAAATTTTAGAAATGCATTTTTTATTTTTTGCCATGTTTATAAGTTTAAAAATGTTTTTTTAAAATTTTTTTAATAGAATGATAATTGTCACCTAAAACTCTCTTTGAATGACACTTAGGATTTTTAAGTTTTAATGGGGGTGATTGGTTCGGCTGTAGAATTTTTGCTGTAGGATTTTTGCTGTAAGTGTTTTTGCTGTAGATGTAAATTTTTTTTGCTGCAAATTTTTTTGTTATAGATTTTTTTTGCTGTAAATTTAGAAGTTGTAGCTGTAAGTTTATAGTTGTAACTATTCTAAAATAAAACATGATTGGTAAGTATACAATATGTGATCTACTTTTAGTTTAATTAGTTTGTATACATAAAAATTGCTATAATTTAAAAATTCATTGCTACTTAAAACATATAAAATAAATTTAGCTAAAAGCTGCAATTTTAAAATAAAAACATGATTGGTAAACTTAAGATATATGTTATAGTTTTAATTAGCTTGACTAATTTTATGAAAATAAAATGTTTTGTACTAATTATAAAAATAATCGAGTTTATAGAAACTTTATGTAATTTTCAATGCAATAAAAAATGAACCTCTAAATTATTTTTAAATGGACAACTAAGCAAAAATTAAAACATCATTTTAAAATTAAATAATTTCAGTAAATGTATCTAAAATATACAAATACTTTCGTAATTGACAAAATAATTCAAAATACTTTTGATTTTATCTTTTCCATAGATTCGTTACAATCTTATTTAAAATCCTTCCATATATATATTTTTTCTCTCAAACCATATTTTTGTGAAGTTTTAACTAAATAATCATAAGAAAAATGTGTAACGTGGTCGACCAAAAAAAAGTGTGTGACGTGACTTTAAAAAATTAAGAGTTTGTACAAACCTAAAATTGGGGCTGTGAGATTTTACATGTTACAGCAAAAGAAACTTTAAAAAAAATTAAAGAGGCTGTAGCTTAGAAAATTAAAGCAAAAACATGATTGGTAAAAAAAGTTGTAGGTTTATTACTTAAAGAATTAAAGCTACAACATGATTGGTAACAAAATAATGCTTTAAGAAAATTTAAGGCTGTAGACAATACTTAAAGCCCAACCAATTATGTCTAATATCTCCTAAAAGATTCTTTGAGTGACACTAAGATTTTAAACTTTTATTGTCTCCTCCATTAATATATATAGGATATATAGGGAAGTGGTGTTGGTAGTTTTATTTTAGGTTTGAAAAAGATTGGATAGATCTCTTTGAATGACACATAGATTTTTTTTAACTTTTAGTGTCTCCTCAATTAATATATATATATGATTACTAGTAATTTATCTAAGATTCTCTCATAATTATCTTAAGGTAGTGTTAGATTTGTTATCACTTAAATACTAATGGAGTTTTTTTTTCTTTTTCTAATAACTAGGAGGGGTTCGGGCTTGGGCCTTAATCCCTTCCCACCCCCACGGCCCAGGACCAACCTTTGTTGATATATTATAACATGCCGTAAAACATCCCTCCCACCAGGGTTTGAACTAGGAGCGCAATAAGACCAACTCATGCGCTTAACCACTAGGCCACGACATCCGGTGGTTACTAATGGAGAACTTGACATAATTGATTAGTTCAAAGTTCTTCATTGTACTGTTATTATAAGCCAACTATAATTTATGTATCTATATAATATTTTAAGGTTTACTCTAAGCCCAAGTCATGAGAGGATGACATGTGTCAACTATTCTTTTATCATTTGTATTTTTAATTTATTTATTAAAAAACTTTAACAATTAATATTCATATAATTTAATAGCTAAGTCTAATGTAAATGGAAGTTAATACCAATATTAAGTGTCTTTTTAATTTATTTATTTTTCATTTTTTCTGTATACCCCAAGAAATTATAATTACAAACTAAATATGTTTTTATGATATAGATATTTAATTTATTATACCCATCAATCTATTATACAAAATATGTTTAAACTTTAGCGTTTATATAGATTAAGTATGATTTCAAAAAAAAAAGTCACAAAAATAAGCTTTAATAAAAAAAATCATTAAATTAGCAAATAACAATGATGAGAGTAGAGCAAAAATATCCAATCAATCATCAGTTATTCTCTCCATACAATTTAAGGTCCTAACGAAATAAAACACAAAAATGCATTCCAACATTTCTTTTCGGATGATGAAGATGTCATGATACAAGCAATATATAGTATAACTTGTCTAATTAATATAAAATTCTTTTTACAAACGTGTTTGATGCAAGAAAAAGATGACCATTTTTTTTTTAGGAAACTGTAGTGAATATTGATGAATACAATACAAGTTGCGAATTCGTATAAAAGAAAATGTCTTTCATATGTTGTAATTTTATTTATAAACAATCTATTTCTTTTCACATATAACATTGTATATGTCTAACAATTTGCTACAAATATTTAGTTTTCTAACTTTGATAATTATTTACTATAACACTTAAATTCATAAATAATCAATAAGTTATAAATAATTGCATATTTTATCAGATTAATTTTTAAATCCACGCAACGCGTGGACAATCCCTAGTAAACAATACCAATGGCTTTACATGTTTTTTTTGTTGTTGTCAAAAATGGCTTTACATGTTTATTTCAGTGAAACAAGCTTACTATAAAAATTAAAAGAGATAATGAGTTCGCCCTAAAAAAGCTCTCAGACGTGATTCCCGAGGTGGCCGCTTTTGCTCCTCCACCTCCGTCTGTTGACGCCGGCGATCGGAAAATCCTCTCATTCTGATCAGAACTCTCTTCCCTTATGTTTCAGATGAGTCTTTCGTCTATCTCTATCGACGTGTGTGTTGATCTCCCTCCGATGCTTGTCTCGACGCCTCCTCTTCCCGCGACGACAAACCAACCGGAACTGCTCAATCATGCTCACCATCGGAGGCTGACTGTCCGTCACCTATGCTCTTTCCAGCACCGCCAAAGCCACCGGATCCACCGGACGGGCCTCGATATCACATAGATCCTCTCCGTCTGCATGTGATTTACTGATACCTTTGGAGATCTATCGCTCCTTCACCTCCACTTCAACTTCTGGCTTCATCGCCGGTTCTATCGATGACAAAATTGCCTTCGACGGGAATGCAAACGCTAGCTTCAGATTCTGCTCCGGCGAATGCTAGATCTCCTCCTCCACCGCGATTCATCGAGCTCCCCTCCTCCACAATGTGTCTTCTCCTCGCTGAACTACCGGCGGTACCCTCGAGTTCACCACCGGCAAATCCATCTCCGCCGTTGTACTCTTCCCTGCCGCTATTGGCTCTCCGACCTGAGTCTCTCCTCCTTCGCCTACTCACACCACCAAAACCCTACCATCATCTCAACAGTTTCCAACTATGGGCGTGGCCCTGTGCGAACTAGAATAATCACACAATAGAATTTGTGAAGATTCGTTGAAATAGAGCTTCTTTAGGGTTTTCAAACACTTAGAGAAAGATAGAATTAGGGTTTTATTTTTCAGTCAAGATCAGAGCTGTAAACAGTGTTTCTATATGAAATTTCGGATCCCTCACATGTGAGGGGGTACATGCTTATTTATAGACAAAATAGGGCGGTTCGGATGAACAGTGTTGGGCTTTTGACGGGCTTCCATCTTCTGGGCTTGACCGATGAACTGATTTGATGAAAACGACGTTGTTTAGGTTTATCGACTTTTCTAGTGGGGATCCGACCCCTACAGTTAGCCCCCCAGTTCAACAGTTTTATAAGTAAAAAAGTTGAAGTAAGGGTGACCAAGTGAAGAGTCGATTTTCGCTTAGACGGTTTACGTGTTGATGATGATGTCTAGCCCAAATGACGGCGAGCAGGCCGAGTGTGAAAATTGACGAGCGAGTCGGCATCAATCCTTCAAAGCCGCGAGCTGGTCGATATCGTAATATGTGAGTTATCTTTGAGGATGCGAGTCGATGAGATGATCTGGGGATGAAGCTGCGAGTCGATCGTGCCCGTAGTTCGTGAGCAACTGAAGGCGCGAGGTGACGAGACGTAGATGCATATGTGTCTGGACGAGCCTCGGTAAAAACCTTGTCTAGAAAAAGCAAGATCAAGGAAAAAGAGCACAAGTCACACACTCATTCTAGTCGCGAGTTGATTTTCATGGAGAGAAAGTCGCGAGCTGATCCATTGAAACGGACTCGCGAGTTGATTTCTATGGAGAGAAAGTCGCGACCTGATCCATTGAGATGGAGTCGCGAGTTGATTTCTATGGAGAGAAAGTCGCGAGCTGCGAGTTGCTGAAGTCGCAGATTTATTCGTAAATGAAGTCGCGAGGTCGCGCCATTATCAGAATTCTGAGAATATCGAAACTATGAAGTCGTGAAACAAATCAAGGAGGAGCTCGCGGAGTCGCATTTCGAGTCAGATAAAAATTGTGGAACCATAGATTTGGATCAATCTCGCGAAACTGATCTTTTGAGCCCAGAATCTTTGGGCCCATTAAGAAATGAGGCCCACCTCGAAAGTCGAACCGCCAAAAATATCTTTATAATAGGCAACGCTCCCTTGATACTTCTCATTATTCTCATTCCTCCGAAAAACCAGGTTCGCTCTCTTTCCCTTTTCTATCGTTTTTCTTTCGAGTAATAGATAGGAATTTTGCCGTCTCATCACTTCGCCGCCGCCGTGTTCATCATTGCCGCCGCAGTGTTCTTCAGAGAATCTGAAAAACTTCTAAGTTTTGATCCAAACATACGATGTCTTCAACGAGCTCTTTCGTATCCGCGAAATCTGCCGAGCTCCCTGAGAAGGGAAAGCCAATCTGGGAGTACTCTCCCGATAGCGAGTCGATTGTAGACGCGAGCTGAAGCTGTGGTCGACTCCGTGGACAAGAGGAAGCGAGTCCTTCTGGCCGCGAGGAGGGGAGCCCTATTAGTCGAGAAGATCGAGCTGGAGGCCATTCCCCTCTTGCCGAGCTGTTTTCTTATCCCACTCCCGTCTTAAGACAATGTCGCGAGACGGGGGAGCCTGCTTCGTTTATGCGAGCCGAACAGACTGGCTTTGAAGAGGGAGTCGGGACTTCGCAACCATCGCAAATTTGCGAGGCCTCCACTACTGACGAGCGAAGACTAGTTGTGGAAATCCCACAACTCCGCGACGAGTCCCTTAGTTCTGCCGAGCTGCCTCTCCAAGTGAAGATTGAGGAAGATAACTGGTCATTTAACTCTCTCGCAGAAAAAGAGAGACTGGAAGCCTGGGTTGGATGCGGATTCGCCGAAGTGGTCCAGAAGAAAAAGAAATCGAGGCAAAAGCAACGCCCGCCTCCAGGTTCCTCATGGTGCGATGAGGAAGTTCTGGAAGACTATCGCTCAGAGTGCCGAATTCCCGACTCGGTCGAAATGATCGCGCCTTCTATCGAGCAGCGAGAAGACAATCCCCCTGCCGGTACGTTTACCGCCTATGCGTGTTGGTTTAAGGATTGTTACCTCATGTTCCCCATCCCTGCGCTGATTCTCCGGTTCGCGCGGGTTCACAAAATCGCGCTCGCGCAGATCAACTCGAGAGGAATTCGCCAATTGGTGGGAATTACGATGCGAGCAGCCGAATGTCGCGAGCCCATCGGAGTTCGCCATCTACACAACCTTCTTGAAAGGTGCAAGCAATCCAACCCGGGTGGCATGAAGTACTACAATCTGGCGAGTCGTTCTCTTTATAAAATACTGGATGACTTCCCGAACAAAGATCATAGCTGGAAAAAATATTTTTTCTTCGTGCCGATATCGGCCGCGTCGACCGAGGATGAACACTTAGTGGTGGCGAAGTGGGGGACACTTGGTAGATTTTCTCGAATGTTTATCGCGCGAACTGTCCCCTTATGTTTTATACTAACTTTTCTGTCAATTTGTTTTTACAGCTAGCAGACTACTATTCACTCTTGTTGCCAACATCGACGATTTGGTCAATAAGTTGAAGGCTCGAAAGTGCCTTTGGAATCGTCACTTCAATCTTCGAAGGGTTATTCAAGCTCGCGAGTTCATTTCATACGACGAAGAACAAGAGACTGATTGGGATCCATCGGACCCGGATCGACGCTATCTTTGGTTTGGTCGAGGTCCATCGGGTCTGCTGTGGTGCGAGCGTTGCTTAGACCTGCTTTTCGTTTCGCTGCCTGAGATCTCGTTAGTACGTTTACTACTTTTGCGATTGCGATACTCGGTTCTTCAATGAATTCGACCTTGACAAGACTTTTGTGATGCGAGGGCATCCGCTTGGGAGTTTTCCGACCTTGGAATTCTTGCCAAGGTGAACAGATCGAATTCAGCTGTTAAAATTTTGACGAGAGCGAGGTATGCTTCCATGCGCTCGTCCTTTGTCGCGTATTCGCCGTTGAACTGATTCTCGACGAGCTGAGAGTCGCAAAAAGGTTCTATCCTTGTTATTTTCAACTCTTTAGCCAATCGAAGACCTGCGAGTAGGGCCTCGTATTCTGCCTCGTTGTTTGATGCTTTGATGCCAAGGCGGAACGATTGCTCTAGAGATTTTCCGCCTGACGATAGTCGAATGCCTACTCCCGATCCGTGTTTAGATGACGAGCCATCGACGTGCAGCTGCCAGATTTGGGATGCAAAACTGTCCGCGAGTGTGTCTTCGATTTCGGACGAGGCTGCCGCCTCCGGTAGTTCGATTAAAAAGTCGGCCAATACTTGTGCCTTGATCGTCGTCCTACTGTGATACTCGATATCAAACTCGCTTAGTTCAATCGCCCATTTAGCGAGTCGCCCGGACTGAGTCGGACTGCGGAGAACAGCTCGCAGTGGAAAAGTACTTAGAAGCACGATCGAATGTGATTGAAAATACGGTCGAAGCTTTCGAGCCGACGTAATAACTGCGAGTGCAAGTTTCGCCGTCAAAGGATATCTTGTTTCTGCATCGGTTAGCGACTTACTAATATAGAAAACAAGCTTTTGCTCGGTGCCGTCTTCACGAATCAGAACCCCACTAACTGCCGAAGTCGAGACCGCGATGTAAAGATAGAGCGGTTCGCCAGCTATTGGCTTTGTCAGAACAGGTGGAGTCGTGAGATACTGCTTCAACTTCTGGAAGGCTTCTTCACATTTTTCAGTCCACTCGAAAGCTTGTCGAGCTGCCCCCTTCTTATCCTTGAGCGTTTCATAAAAAGGTAATCACTTATCAGTAAAGCACGAGATGAATCGGTTCAAGGCCGCGACTCTGCCGTTTAGTCGCTGGACTTCTCTTTTCGTTTTAGGCGAAGGCATCGGGACGAGTGCGTCGATTTGCTTTGGATTTGCCTCGATCCCGCGACGAGTAACCATGTAGCCGAGGAACTCGCCGGACGTTACACCGAAGCGACACTTAGCCGGATTTAGCTTCATGTTATACTTGTTTAATAACGCAAAGCACTCTGCGAGGTGGCCGATGTGGTCCTTTTCCTCGAGTGATTTGACGAGCATGTCGTCAATGTAAACCTCCATCGTTTTGCCGAGTAAGTCCGCACACATTTTATTTACCAATCGTTGATAAGTAGCCCAACATTCTTAAGTCCAAAGGGCATGACTTTGTAGCAATAGATTTCGCGGTCTGTGATGAAAGATGTTTTGTCGCGATCGCCGGGGTGCATGAAGATCTGATTATAGCCAGAGAAGGCGTCCATAAATGACAACAACTTGTTTCCAGACGTCGCCTCGACGAGGCGGTCGATGTGAGGAAGAGGGAAACTGTCTTTTGGGCATGCCTTATTCAAATCCGTGAAGTCTACACAGACTCGCCACTTGCCACTTTTCTTCTTCACGACGACTGGGTTCGCAAGCCACTCCGGATATCTGACCTCAGAGATCGAGCCGGCCTGCAAGAGTTTGTCTACTTCGTCATTTACCGCTTGAGCCCTATCATGACCTAGTCGCCTTTGCTTTTGCTTTATAGGTTTGTAGGTCGAGTCCACGTTTAACTCGTGACTGATGATGCCGATATCGATCCCGGGCATGTCTTCTGCGGACCATGCGAATGTACCGACGTTTTTCTTGAGGAATTCGATGAGGTCTAGTCTGACGGCTTCGTCAAGTGTCGCGCCTATCTCTACGCATTTCTCTGGGAACTCATCGTTTATACAAACCGATATGACAGGCTCGCAGGTCGGACCCGCTCCTCTATCTTTAGCGGATTCCGCGATCTATAGCTGCTATAAGAGGTCTGAGATTTCCTTGACAGGCTCCTTGTCTGTCTTAATCTTTTTCCGCAGCTCGCTTGGGATCGGCACTGTCGCCTGACTTCTTAGTTTGTGCGCGGTCATGAAACAAGATCTTGACGCCGACTGACTTCCTCTGATTGTTCTGACTCCGCCCTTTGTTGGAAACTTAAGACAGAGATGATATGTTGAGGCGACGGCGCGCATCGAGTTAAGCCAAGGAGTTCCCATTATCACATTGTAAATTGCCGGGTTGTCCGAGACTGCGAACTCAACTATTTTAGTCACACCTTCCGCACTTACAGGAAGCTTGACCGTGCCGAGTGTCATCGTCGTCTCACCATTGAATCCGGTCAACGGCTTAGGATAGGATTCGACTTGTGCGAGGTCAATTTCCATATGCTTCAAAGCGTCTATGAAAATGATGTCAACTGTGCTCCCAGTGTCGATTAAAACGCGACCCGTGTCCCATCCTGCGACGGAGAGTCGGATGACAAGCAGGTCGTCATGAGGTTTGTCAGTGTCATCGACCTTATTCTCTTCGAACTGGATGACATCGTTCGGGAACTTCGACGGTACGGGTTTGTTCGACCCTACCTCCGCTCTTCTCTGATAGGCTTTAATCGACGAGACGGTGTTAGAGCAGTAGCGCGAGCCGCCCATGATCATGTTACAGATTTTCTGTTTCGAGGCGCTCCGGCCATCATTACCGTTTCGTCGGTCGAGGTGGGCCTCGTCGTTTCGTCGGTCTCGCTTATTATTCCTGTTGTATCCCGACGGGCCGTCCCCTTCTCTTGCATCGTCGAACTGCTCGAGCTGAAAATCGTTAACATTGATGTTACCTCTGAGCTCGCCGGCGGCCAATTTTGCTGTAAGTCGCAAGCCGAGGACTCTGCAATTAGCCGTCGAGTGTCCCTCCATCGTATGCAAGTCACAATAAGCCGACTCGTCATACTGTGATATTCTCGACCAAGTGTTGCCGCTAGCGCGACCAGGGGCGCCTCTTCCGCGGCCTCGCCCTCTTCCTTGACCGTAGCCGGGCGAGTCCACCTGGTAGTTATGGGCCCCCTTGAAACCTCCTTCATGTTGTACGAAATTGCCCGACTTCTTCTTTGTCGCGACTGAGACTTCTTGCGGACTAGGATTCCTAGCCTTTCCATGCTTATGGCTCAGGACTTTGGTTTCATCTTCGCTTCTTGCGAAGCCGTTAGCGCGATGAAGCGCATGTTGAATTGACGAGGGCTCGTTAATTGTCATCTCCTTTCGGAAATCCGAGCTGTACCACAAAGCTTTTCGCAGGGCACTTAGGGCGGATTGGTCGTCGATCCCTTTTACTTGAATAAGCATCGCTTTGAAGCGTTCAATGAAAACTCCCAAGGGCTCGCCGGCCGCTTGTGTTATAGTATAAAGGTCCGCCTCCGATGACATGCGTTTGATTAGGATGGAATACTGCTTTAGGAAGGCCTCGGAGAGTTGGGCGAAGCTGTCGATAGAGTTCCTTTTCATTCCCGTGAACCAATAGAGGGCCGCCCCTTGGAGATGCTCCACGAAGAAGAGGCAGCAACCAACATCGATTTCGTCGAGCCTGAAATTAGCTCGCCCCATTGCGATTGAGAATGCTCTGATATGCTCCGTGGGGTCGCCCTTTCCCTCGTAGATAGGAATCTTGAGCTTCCCTGGGTCAGATAAACACGCCTTTGTTATTCGCTTGGTAAAAGGAGTAGTGCGAGCTTCTTCAAGAACGCGGTCGAGTTCCGGAGCCTTGCTGGTTGCGCGATGGACCTGTGACCTCATATCCTTGAGATCGCGAGTGTTTTGCTGCAAGACGGCTCTGAGCTCGTCCATTTCCGTTTGCTGCGAGGTTACAGCTCTGCGAGTGGCCGGGGCTTCGGCTTGCTCCATCCATCGCATATTTTCGGCGACTTCGTCCTCATCCCGACTTTGGATTCGACTGGTTGGTCGAGTGGCTCGGAATTCACGCCCTTCTGAATCGTTTGCGACTGCAATTATACCGCCAGGTGCACCTGCGACGAGGACCGTCCCATCTCTGAGTGGTGTTGGCGTTTGATCTTCGCGAGCCTTGCGAGCTGAAGGCGAGGTCGCCGGGGAGAAGTTGAGAGCGACGGGTGCGACGCGAAGCGCGGCACCTTGGGGAAGTCCTTGAGAATGACGGACTGTCGACAAGGCCTTGATTTCAGCGGTCAGATTGCTATTGATAGTTTCTTGGTTTTGCGACTGCTGGAGCAACTGCGCAAGCATTGCTTTGAGGTGATCAAAAGCTGCTGGCGTGGCAGGGTCGGCCGAATTGGTATTGGCGGTTGCCAGGCTTCCCATTGGGGCATGTATGGCTGCTACTGCTTCCAGTGCGGACTGGTCGATTACGCTGGTTTGACCGTCCACAATGGGGTTGCTCGGACCCGAAATACCGTCGGCTCCAGTAGATTGCGGGTTCGTTATCGACATCTTAGCGAGTTTGCATAAGTGTTTGTTTCGTGTAGGAAGCTAGTTGCGAGTAGCCCCCCTCCTTCTAGCGCCAAATTGTGCGAACTGGAATAATCACACAATAGAATTTGTGAAGATTCGTTGAAATAGAGCTTCTTTAGGGTTTTCAAACACTTAGAGAAATATAGAATTAGGGTTTTATTTTTCAGTCAAGATCAGAGCTTTAAACAGTGTTTCTATATGAAATTTCGGATCCCTCACATGTGAGGGGGTACATGCTTATTTATAGACAAAATAGGGCGGTTCGGATGAACAGTGTTGGACTTTTGACGGGCTTCCGTCTTCTGGGCTTGACCGATGAACTGATTTGATGAAAACGACGTTGTTTAGGTTTATCGACTTTTCTAGGGGGGATCCGACCCCTACAGGCCCAATTTGTTACTTGGGTTTTTAGCCCATTAAGAACCTATAAATCTAAGTCTGCTCTTCCGATCAAAGAAATTCAATCAGTGTCGTTTGCTTTGTATTATTACAGAGTTATTGCTAAGGGATTGAAGAGAGATATCTTAGAAAACTCCTCCATCTCTATGAGATTGGTTGAAACCTCTTCCCTCTCAATGAGAGTGGTCGTATTCTCGGTTCTCTCTTTGAGAGTAACCGTAACATCCTCCCTTTATTTAAGAAGGGTTGTAGTCTCGAGCATTATGCCGAGACCAAATCAGGATTTATTCACCTTTGTGTCTCTTTACGTGATCTTTTCAGGATCTATAGGAACAACCGGTTTCGGAGGAAGTAGTTCGTATCTAAAGTCAAAATGGCAATTGACTAAACTCAAGTTCTCTGGCTTCGCCGTTAAGAACGCTTTGACGCATTTGAAACTTGCTTCGGATTCGCAGTCCTCATCTTGTGCGATGAATTATCCAATCTATCTTTTCTTGCTTTCAATTTCTATTGTTGTATTTTATCAAGGATGGCTAATTCCCTTGTGTATGTGTTTGGATGATAAATGAATGAAGAATCTCTGTTTAACAAAAAAAAAAAAAAAAAAAAGCTTACTATAAAAGTCATCTGTTTTTCCACATAAAGTTATGAAATTATTATATTCAAAAAGAAAAGGTTAAAATTAATTAAGGAGAAGCAAACATTCATTCGTGACAAAATTGATCACGTGTTTAACAAAAAAGAGGAAATTGTACTCACGACATCTAAATCTGTACTCGTTGTCGATTTCACTCTAATAAACTGTTCAACCATTTTTCGAAATATCAGAACTAATAAATAATACTGATAATCACCGAAACAATTTATTGACCTCATGTGCTATGTCCATCTCTGATTTAGATTTTTTTTTTTTTTGGTTATGAATGTTAAGAAACACTTTAGATATTTGTAAGGAAAATGGTATAAAATAATAAAAGAGATCCTACAATGTAGATATTTCAGTAACCAAATAAAAGTTCCAAAAACACGTTATGGTAATTTCGTAGGGCATGTTTTCAAAAGCTCGATAAACGACAATTCCTTTTTCAGTGGTGCAACAATCGAAGCCATTATGTGAAATATACAATTAAAACTCTATAAATTAATAATCGATAAATTAATAAATTTTCTAAATTAATAAGTTTAGCCGGTCCCGAGTCGGACTGGTGTAAAATATAACATAATTCGATAAGATAATAAGATAATAATTTTTTTAGAAATCCTACGTAAATATATGGCCCCAATAATATCATAAATTAATATATGCTATATAAACATAACTAAAATATATTTATATATCATTTTAGTGTTGTTTATTTTTTTTCTTAGAAATGAAATTTGTTTATAACTCTATCATTAATTGATATAGTATAAACAAACAAAGTGAATAAACTAATTTCATAAAAATATAGCATAATATGAATTAAAAAAATTAAAATTAAAATTATTTAAAAAAAATTATGAAAAATTTCCATTTTCGGTTAGTTAATAACTCTATAAATTAATAAAATATTGTGGTTCCAATATTATTAATTTATAGAGTTTTTGCTGTATAAGCGAAAACACACAGGCTTATGGGCAAATCGAATGCTATTTATAAAATTCATAATTTAATTTATTAATGTCAATTTTTAACGCACCAGTTTCTTGGGGAGCTCAAACGTATCCAATACTTTTCACCAAAGTACGTAGAGTTAAGATAATTATTTTTCTTGATAAAGTATTCCAAGTTGATGTACGAATAAATTGTCAATTTCTCGTAGTATTACTATAATCCGTTTTGGGAATCTGATATTTTGTGCCTCGAGCTCTGAGAAATTATGATGCAGTGAAAGTTCAAAAGCTGGCATCCATTGCTTATAATAACTGCCCCTGAACCTAACACTACTATCCACTAAAATTATTACTAACATTTATTTATATTTTCTGAATAATAGGATAAACTAGTAGTATAACGTAAAAAAAAAAAAAGACTTCTATTTATAGCAGAAAAGGCCATTGATCTTCTTCGTGTGACTTCACTATTTTCCTCATCTACCACAAAAATATGGCTCTCTCACTTCTCTCTGTCTTCATGTTTCTTCATGTCTTTACCAATGTAAAGTCACTATATCATTCTTTACCACAAAATCAATATTTATCCACGTTACATTTTTTGGACATTTGAACTAACTATATTAATTTTGATTAATCACTGGGCAGGTTGTTTTTGCTGCTTCAAATGAGGAATCCAAGGCCTTGGTATGTTTCTAATTTCCGGTTTAGCTTTCTAAGCATGTGTTTTCAATAGTAATTTTGGTTAATGAAATGAAACTTTTTGGTATATGATTGTAATGTGTAGGTTTCTTTACCAACGCCAACTCCTCAAATCCCAATAGTTAAGGGTACTCCTCCACCTACGTCGCCGACACTCAAACCGCCGTCTCCGACAATAAAACCACCGTACAAGCCACCCACACCACCAACTACTCCGATTAAACCACCCACCACAACACCTCCGGTCAAGCCTCCTACTACTCCGGTTACACCAACTAAACCACCAGTGTCAATCCCAACTCCTCCGGTTAAACCACCACCGGTCCAACCACCTACGATCAAACCCCCAACGCCAACGGTTAAACCACCCACGGTCTCACCGGTCCAACCACCTACGTACAAACACCCAACTCCACCGGTTAAACCACCCACGGCCTCACCGGTCCAACCACCTACGTACAAACACCCAACTCCACCGGTTAAACCACCCACGACACCACCGGTCAAACCCCCTACCTCACCGACCCCAACACCACCGGTTAAACCAACCCCAACTCCTCCGGCCTCGGTACCACCGGTTAAACCCCCTGTTAAACCAACCCCAACTCCTCCGGTCTCGGCACCACCGATTAAACCCCCTATTAAACCAACCCCAACTCCTCCGGTCTCGGCACCACCGGTTAAGCCCCCTACACCGCCGGCCAAACCTCCTACACCACCTCCCGTGAGAACTCGTATAGGTAAATTTAATCAGTTAGTAATATTTTATTTTTCAATTAGTTATGATTATGGAACGTGGATTAATAATGTGACCATTGGACTAATGTTTTGGACCCGTATAGATTGCGTGCCTTTATGTGGGACACGATGTAGCCTACACTCAAGGCAGAACGTATGTATGAGAGCATGCGTCACGTGCTGTTACCGCTGCAAGTGCGTGCCCCCTGGTACGTACGGTAATAAGGAAAAGTGTGGTCCTTGTTATGTCAACATGAAGACACATGACGGAAGATCCAAGTGTCCTTAAGACCTTTATGTCTAAAAAGAGAAAATCATTATATCGATGATTTAGAGGAAAAATGGTTGTTTTTAATAGTTTGTAATGCGTTTATTTTTGGTTTAAGTAATTTTGTTGGATGTGTGTTTAGTTACGGAGTGTAGAATATATTAAAAAAAAAAAACTTTTTCGATGAGGGAAGGTTTATCTGGATTTGTTTTGTATGCACGAAAAAGGATTAAATAAAGTTTTGAATAAGGGATATTCCAAAAGGTTATAAGTTAATTAAGTTATATGCATTTATTCGGACCATAGATATAACTCTTATATCGGTAATACGAAACTAAGGAAATTTGATAGAAGAAGCAAACAAAGATTAGAGGACATGAACAAGTTTACGCAGAAGATGAATGCCGGTAATTTATGACATTTTGGTATGTGATTGATTCTTCTGATATTTGTATGTCATTTCAATACGTTAATTTCTTACAACGTTACTAATTGCGTATATACGAGTAATTGGGCCTTATTCGGGCTTATTTAGGCCTATATGTTTCAGGATCATTGGGGAAAAAGGTCTGAAGAGCAAAGATGTATTCTAGACTTATTATAATTCTACATTTTCTTTGTGATTTCAATAATAATAATCAATGAGCTTCCAGAAACTGTTTAAAAAATTGCAAACGTGTTTTACATTCACACTTACGTCAACCTCATAACAAGCTTTTCTTAGCCTTATTGAACAAGTCTACGCTTTTCCGATTCTACGCGGAAGAAACAAGAGAGAGAGAGGAATCATATTATATTCTTTTTTTAATTTTTAATGCACCTTTCTCATTTTCTTGCAGACACTATTATTTGTAAGTTCTTGTTCGATTCTTCGACTCTTTCAACTACCTTGTACACAGATCTGTTCGAGCTCAAGCCATGGATTCTTCTTCACTGTAAGATTACTCTGCCCTTTACTTTGATTTTCAATATTTCAGCTCAAGAATTTCTTAAAAATCTTTATTCTTTGGACATTTGACCAAATTCTGTTTTTTTTTTATTAGAAAGGGGAAGCTTGTGTTGAGTTCCGGTCTCTTACACAGCACATGGAGTAAGATCTTGGAGATACAGAAATCAAACTATCCGAATCAAGATTCAGCTCTAGGATTCAAGATTCACGAAGAAGATAAATTAACCTTTGTTGTTTTCGCCGCACCATCGATTAACAGAAATGTCTCTGCTTCTTCTACTCTTCTTTCCAAGTCACAGAATCGCAACCCGTTTCCGTTTCTCTGCTCCGAGAAGATCTCAGAATTCTCTCTTCACACTCGTGCTTTTGAGCTTTTTTCCTCTGCCCATAAAGATCTTAACCTCAAATCAAAGGTAAATTCCAATTCCAAAATTCCATTCGATAGTAGAATTTTTGATACTCTCTCTTGAGAATTTGTTTCGTTAATTCAATAGTCTGGTTTTCAAATACTGTGTTCAGAATTTGATTAATCTAGTTTGGGTGTTGTTTTACTTTATGAATCAGTATCCTGAGTTTTTGACAATTCCATGGCCAAAACAGAATCTTAAAAGCTATATGTGTCTTGTTGCAGTTGATATTGTTGCTCAAGTCTGAGAAACCGGTGATCATCACCGGAGCTGCTTTAGGAGGAGCTGTTGCGTCTCTCTTTACGCTATGGCTTCTAGAAGATATCGATCCGAAACTAAAACGCCCCTTGTGCATCACATTGGGCACGCCTTTACTCGGAGACGCTTCTCTCCAACAGATTCTCGAGAATTCCGTGAGGAATTCGTGTTTCCTCCACGTAGTTGATGCGGCAGAAAAACTCGACACGGCGGGTTTCAAGCCTTTTGGAACGTTCTTGATATGTTTTGAATCCGAATTTATTTGCATCGAGGATCCTGAGGCGGTCATGGAGTTGTTAATCGGTGTTAATACGGATATAGTAGACTACGGTGAAGTTTTAAATCGTATGGATCAATTGGTGTTGTCTACCGCGGATTCTAGATTGATGATTGACGATGTTATTGATCGAATGGAGGAGCGTGCGGAAAATAAGAAGCTGCGTTTTGATCCGTTTAAGAAACTAAACGGGATGAAGATATCAATGGCGTACATGGAGTGGTACAAAAAGAAAAGCAAGATGGTCAAGATCGGTTACTACGATCGGTTCAAGACTCAAACCGTGTGTCCCACTTCAGAGTTTGATATTAAAATCAAGAAACACAAAACAGAGCTAAACGATTATTGGGAATCGGTGGTTGAAGAAGTAGAGAAGAAGCCTCAGAGCGATATATCGATTCTCAAGAGACGGTTTCTTTTCTCGGGGAACAATTATAGACGGATAATTGAACCACTCGAAATTGCTGAATATTACATCAATGGTGGGAAAGAGTATCGAACCTCGGGGAGGTCTCGCCGCTATGTTATGCTCGAGAAATGGTTTGGAAATGAATCGATAAAAGCGACTAGAAGTGAAAAGAGCGATTTGAGTGATCTTTTAACGTTTGATTCTTGTTTTTGGGCTGAAGTTGAGGAAGCTATGATTGTAATCAATGAGCTGAAAAAAGCCGAGGGGATGAGAGACGAGGCATTGATCGGAAAACTCACACGGTTTGAGGATTACATGTGGCGGTTGATCGATAAACGTGAGGTTTCGCCGGAGATTTTCTTGGAGAAAAGTAGTTTCATGAGGTGGTGGAAAGAGTACAAAGAGATCAAAGGAAGAAATGGGTTTAATTCTTCACCTTCAGAATTCACCAAGTTTATGAACGCTAGGAACTACGAGAGTTATGGTCGGGCTGCTAGATAGCAATGGTTTACGTCTTAACCAGTATTATCAACCGGTGATCTGAGACGAATATGGATATAAGGTTTCGGCCCCTTCTTATTAACAAAACAAGAGAGAAAAAATGTTATGGTCAGTAAAATTCAGTGATGGATTCATTGTATTTTTTTTATGTTTTTTTTGTCTTCAACAATTTAACAATGAATCCAGCAATGTAACTATTTTTTTACATTGTTGGTTGATGGATTCGTTGTTTTATTTACAATAATATATGTAGTTTTTTTTATTCTTGTCATTTACTTAAGTGCTCTCTCAAATACTGTCATTGGGTGCAATTATTCTATACCAAAAAAAACTCTAGAGAACCTTGACCAAATCTTTCACTTATGGTGTTTTTAACAAAAACAAAGCCACTGGTTTGTAAATAAACATTATCATAGTTAATATCAACATAGCAAACAAATTAAAGAGGGATTAAAAAGACAAGATTTATAACTATGATAAACAATATTAACATCCACATCTCAGCAAAAACTTTAAACTCAAAATTCATATACAGTTTTTAGAATATGAAAGATTGTGGATATCCATGACTCTTCTTCCCTTTTCTTTTGATTGTGTAAAAATTGGGTTACTAAAATAAACACACGTTACATCACAAGTGATACAGCTTGTAATTTTTGTAACAATTAATATCTAAATAGTCAAATACTTTTAAAAATCAACTAGTGTATAGAAAATCAGTCTGACTCTTCTTTCCCTTTCTATTATATGAAATAGTATTAAAATAAGGGTCCCTTAAAATAAACCAGCTCCTAACGTTTTCTTCACGAACAAAACTCCAATGGTACGGACGAAATTGGAGTTATCTCCACCGTTTTATTTTGAGGAGCAGGTGGCTTTTCTTGGCATGAGTATTGTATACGACCCAAACATATCAGTGTTGGGTCTGATTTGGAACTATGTTTTAGAGGATCATTTAGGAAGGTCTCAAGAGCAAACCTATTGGGGACTTATCAAATACATGTCAGTTTATTTGTGATATGGTTATGAGTTACTTCAACGATGTAGCGCGTGGTACTCAGACATTGGCTCGAGGCATAATGAATTACAGAGACTTTCATATACAAAAGATAAAATGTAATCTATATTGTACTCATATTTGATATTCTTATCGAGATTAGGTTCTAGCTTGTATGTATACATGTACTCTATACTTTGTAAATGAATAAACAAGACTTTTTCTCCAAATTATTCGAGGGCATTCATCTTATCTACCCTTTCTTACCTTGAAACAGCAAGGACATCTTGCGTCCTTGAATCGATAACCATCTTTGGAGTTTTAAAATAAAATCATGGCTAGGACAGTTTTTGTTTATTTTTGTTTATCTTTTTTTTTGTTCATGGCTAGGAGAGTTGGACAGTTATTGTAATGCTAATAATGATTTCAAGTGTCAAATTTTGTATTCACACTTGTGTGAACGACGTATATAGTATCGTTATCGTATGCTGAACAAGTCTTGTTGCGAGAGTGGGACAATTAACTATGTGTTTGACTTTTTATTATTTTACTGTAAGCCTATAAACAATTTGACTTTAAATAATACTACGGGGGTGTATTGAACATGAAATTTGGAGTGATTTGTATTAAAGTGACAATCCTCTGTTATTCAAACATGAATTTTGAAAACTCATTTCAAATCCACTGTTATTGAACTTGTGATTTTCAAATCCACTTCAAAATTCAGTGTTATTGGAAATTTTTTAAGCAGAGGATTTTAGGAGATTTGTTGTGATTTTAATGTGTTTTGGTGGGATTCTTTAGTTATAAATGAGACAAAGCAAATCCCATTGTTTTAGGTGGGATTCTATGATATTTTAGTTAAAATCACAATAATTCCTCTAAATCACCCCAAATCATTTAAAAACTCAACTAAAATCAAATCACTCTAAATTCCATGTTCAATACACCCCCCTATATATCCTACTTTTGTCTTTATCCGTATAAGTAGTAATGTTACGTAGACTCATTTTCAGACAGCATTGCTCTGTTTTCGATAATTCAATCATTTTAACTTTCTTCTTAACAGATTTTTTCTAGTTCATGCAATGGATCCTTCTTTTCCACTGTAAGTATTACTATTACTCTCTTTTCTTTCTTTTAGTGTTTTGTTTAGTCTTTACTCAACTTCTTGCGTGAAACAATTTCTTGAAAATCTTGTTCTTTAAACATTGGCTAAATTCGAGGTTTTCGTGGTTTCAGAAAGGGTATTGAGCTTGGGAAGCTTGTGTTGAGTTCCGGTCTCTTACACACCTCATGGAGTAAGATCTCAGAGATACATGACTTAACCTATGAGAATCATTCACCTCTAAAGATCGAGATTCACGAAGAAGGGAAATTAACCATTGTGGTTTTCGCGGCAGCACCGAAAAGCAGAAGAAATGGCTCTTTAGAGTCTGCCTCTACTCGTCTTTCTGGTTCACAAGATCAAAATCCGTTTCCGTTTCTGCGCTCCGAGAAGATCTCATCATTCTCTGTTCACACACCTGCTTTTGAGCTTTTTTCCTCTGCCCATGAAGTTCTCACTCCCCTCAAATCAAAGGTAACTCCTTTTGATTCAGAATTTGTCTAGTTTTCAAGCCAACAACTTTATGGAACAATATCAGAAGTCAAGACAAATTACAAAATCTTGAAAGTTGGTATGTTAAACATGGGAGAATTTCAAAAATGTCACTTTTGAAATACATTGTCACCATGACTTGTCCATTTTCAAAAATGCTACAAATCAAAGATTTTTAAACCCTAAAATTCTAAATCTGAAAGAAGTGTTTTGCCCCTAACGAACCTTAAACCTTGAAAATTAATCTCTAACCTAACATAGTTAATCTCTACTATAACATAATAAATGGTACTTTTAAAATAGCATTTTTGAAACGATTTTTAAAATATGACATTTTAAAAAGTTGCATTTCTCAAAAATTGCATTATTATACTCTGATTTGTGTTTCTTCTGTAACTCACACATCCTTTAGAATATTCTGGTTTTATTAGTACACAACTTTATGATACTTCACGAATCCAAGGCAAAAATTAGAATCTTGAAAGCTATCTCTTTCTTGCAGTTGTTGAAGTCTAAGAAACCGGTGATCATCACCGGAGCTGAGTTAGGAGGATGTGTCGCATCTCTCTTTACGCTATGGCTTCTAGAACCAGTCGATCCAGAATCAGTCGAAAAAAATAAAAATAAAGTGGATCCAGGACTAAAACATCTCTTGTGCATCACATTTGGCTCGCCTTTAATCGGAGACGCTTCTTTGCAACAGATTCTCGAGAACTCCGTGAGGAATTCATGCTTCCTTCACGTGGCTCAGAAAAAAACTCACACCACCGAGGTTTTCAAGCCTTTTGGAACGTTCTTTATCTGTAATGGCTCGGAATTTATTTGCACCGAGGATGCTGAAGCAGTCACAATGTTGCTAAACGGTGTTGATACGGATATAGTAGACTACGGAGACATTCTACATCGTCTGGACCAATCGGTGTTTTCCATGGAGGATTCAATTTTGATCCCTGATGTTGTTTTCGTTCAAATGAAGGAACGTGCGGAACAAAAGAAGGTGCATTTAGATCCGTTTAAGAAACTATACGACATGAAGATATTAATGATGTATTTAGAGTGGTACAAAAAGAAAAGCAAGATGGGTTACTATGATCGGTTCAAGACTCAAACCGAGGTCGATATAGATGTGGAAGGGAAGAAGAAAGAGCTAAACGTTTACTGGAAAGAGCTGGTTGAAGAAGTAGAGAAGAAGCCTCAGAGTGATGTATCGATACTCAGCAGACGGTTTCTATTCGCTGGGAACAACTATAGACGGATGGTTGAACCTCTTGATATTGCTGAATATTACCGCGAATGTGGGGAACAGTATCGAACCTCGGTTAAAGGTAGGTCTAGCCATTATGCTATGCTCGAGAAATGGTTTGAAAATGAGTCGAAAAAACAAGAAAAAAAACCGATTAGAGATGACAAGAGAGATTTAAGTGACCTTCTAATGTTTGATTCTTGCTTCTGGGCTGAAGTTGAGGAAGCTATGATCGTAATCAATCAGATGAAAGCAGTCGAGGGGATGAGAGATAAGGTACTCATTGGAAAACTCGTGAAGTTTGAGAAATACGTGTGGGAGATGATCGAAAAACGTGAGGTTTCGCCGGAGATTTTCTTGGAGAAAAGCAGTTTCATGAGTTGGTGGAAACAGTACGAAAAGATCGAAGTTGATTCTTCACCTTCACAATTCACCGAGTTTATGATTGATGGGATTTACAAGCATTATGGTAAGTGCATTGCAGCTTAATATTAAGGGGTGACTTTAAGTTTGTCATTGTGTGAGTTTCTTTTTTTGTTATTTCAAATTTGTCTCCATGGGTGTGTGAGTTTCTTTTTTTGTTATTTCAAATTTGTCATTGTGTGACTTTAAGTTTCTTTTGTTTTTTTTCGAATTTTTCATTGTGTGACGTTACTTTTCTTTCAAATTGTTATTTTATAATATTAAATATGCGTTTAAAGTTTAATAGTATCATATCTCTATGATTTTTGGGTATTTTTTCAAACTACACCAATAAATAACATTTTTTCTTTACAAGCTATTTTATATCTTTACTTATTTTTCTTTTTGATGGCATAACTAATTATTATTATTACTAGGCCGATACCCGCGCATATGCGCGAGTTTTTAAAAATATTTATTTTGATTATTATTTGCTAGTATATTTTTTTGTCGTCATTTGCTAGTATATTTCATAAGAACTAATATGATAATCTAAATATAATAGAAACCAAGAAAAAAAAATTACTAATGAATTTGAAAAGTATTGGAGATAACACTATAGAAACCAATCTACATAAGCACACTATAGAAAACATGTAACTTTTTTTTTTGTCAACAAACATGTAACTTAAAAGCTAGTGAAAGAATTTAAATTTGTGAACAGTGAACTATTTCAAACAAATGAATCTTAGGAACCTAATGGGAAAGAGAAACCCGAAATTACGCATCCAAATCAAAATGAAAACGATTTGGAATCACTTTGGATCATTTCTCTTGTTTTACCACCTCATCCTCTTCTCCTTGTTGCTATCCGAGCAAGAAGTTTATTTTTATCTCACTAATCAATTACCTAAGAGGTAAGTTATCTCAATTTATTAGCTTTGGGATAAAAAGTGAAATAATTTCAGTGTAAAAGTTTTAAAAAATATAGTGATATTCCAACATTCTTTTCCAGCAAGTTACTATATGTCATCCTTTGGCGGTGGAGCATAATTAAGCACCCAGTATTAGGATACTTTTTGTTTTTAACATTTTGCAAAGAAAGGAAAACCACAAAGATGGCATGAATTAGATATACTTTAAAAACACAAAGTTACGAGACTAGTAAAAAATGTACAAACCCAAGTCATGTTATATATTCAAAGAGTCAGATGTTGTAGAATATCAATATGGTTGCACCAGAAATGAAACCAGGAACGTATTAATAGTATCATCCAACTCAGACAACTTTGTCAGATTCTAAAGTAGACCCTTGCTTGAGAATACAAAACGTACTTTGCTTTCAACATATTCAATTAATGTAGTTTTGCAAAATAGTATGCACCAATAATGGAATTAATTGTGACCATACAAGGAAAAGTGATTTTGTAAGTTAGAGAATTCTTTAATCTACCTTAAGTAGACACTACAAGAAAACAGGGTGATTTCTGACGGCCAAAACCGTCGGAATTCCGTCGGAAAAGCCCCTTTTCCGACGGTATTCTTTTCCGACGGAATTCCGACGGTATTCTACGGTCGGTTCTATCTCGTCGGAAATTGAGTTCCGTCATAAATCCGTCAAAAATTTGTTTCCGACGGATTTATGACGGATTTATGACGGATTCCGTAACCGTATACCGTATACCGTATACCGGATATCCCCGTGTACGGATACCGTATCCGTCGGAAAATTTCAATTTTTTTAAAAAAATAAATTCTCCACCGGAGAATTTTCCGGCGGCGATTTTTCCGCCGGTTAGTTTATTTTCTTCTTCTTCTTCTTCTTCTTCTCCTCCTCCTCCTCCTCCTCCTCCTCCTCCTCCTCCTCCTCCTCCTCCTCCTCCTCCTCCTCCTCCTCCTCCTCCTCCTCCTCCTCCTCCTCCTCCTCCTCCTCCTCCTCCTCCTCCTCCTCAAATAAGAGAATGTGTGGTTGGGTATAAAATTAGGGTAAATCCGTCGGAATTCCGTCATAAATCCGTCATAAATTAATATAAGTTTTGTATAATATATGTGTTATAGTTACTTATAAATAAAAGTTTTATAACTTTAAATAATTATATGTAATGTTTAGGACTAAAATGTAAAAACACATAATATTTTGAAGTTTCATTTGAAGTTTACCATTGGAGAAGAATACACAAAAACATTAAATTTATTTTTTATATATAATATTTTATTTTTCTCGGTATAAAATAAAATAAAAAAAGATAACTTTTTTCATTGGAAATTGAAATATTTATTTTGAAGAGTGGTTAATTTGCTTCTGGATATTTCAATAGGTTAATTACATATAATTATCTTAATTCTTGTTCATACACCTATATTAAATTGCTTCTGAAAACGTAATAACTTGGTTTCATTATAACTTTTGTAAGAGAATGTGTAAATGAAGCTTGTTTTTTGAGGTAGAATAATGTGTGTTTTTGTTTTGTTTAGAATTTGACATTTTAATTTGAGAGTTCATGTCATGCGATGTACTTGTTAAAATGCGATTTCCGACGGATTTTACCCTAATTTTATACCGAGAAAACTATAATATTAAATTAAAAAAATATATCCGTCATAAATCCGTCATAAATTTCTGACGGATTTATGACGGATTCTTTTTTTTTTAATTTAAATAAATAAAGGCATTCCGTCATAAATCCGTCGGAATTTTATGACGGATTTATGACGGATTTTTTTTTTTTTAATTTCAATACGGTATACGGTATCCGTCATAAAATTCTGACGGATTTATGACGGAATGCCTTTTTTTTATTTAAATTAAAAAAAAGAATCCGCCATAAATCAGTCATAAAATTCCGACGGATTTATGACGGAATGCCTTTTTTTATTTAAATTAAAAAAAAAAAGAATCCGTCAAAAAAAACTAAATCCGTCATTAATCCGTCAGAAATTTATGACGGATTTATGACGGAATGCGTTTTTTTTTTAAAAATTTTTTAAAACGCAATCCGTCGGAAATCCGTCATACATCCGTCATAAAATTCCGACGGATTTTCCGACGGCCGTCAGAAAATGCCTTGTTTTCTTGTTGTGAGAGCACCATTCCTTCAAACACGGTAGTCGTAGTACCATTCTATTTTGGGAAAAAATTATAAGAAAATGATTTATAAACTACTAAAAATGACAAGCATGCATATTGAAACACACTATCTTAGTAGGCAATCATTTATTCCCCCCTTAAATTCGAACTAATATGTTATAATGGTGAAAATCTAGAAAAGTTGGAGAAAACGTATATGGTTTTTGAATCTTACAAATGGAGTAATTGATACATATTATATCGAGCGACTCCCCAAACCTCGATGTGCGTTTGACTCCCTTAGCCAACTATCAGGAGACCAATTGTTCATGCTCAGTTTGCATCTGCTATTTTCCACTCTTTCAATAGTAGGTACCTTAAGGATTTGTAATTTTTCATACAAGCATGGATTGCGCTGTACAAGAAACAACCACAATATGGGAAAAAATTAGAGTTACAATATATTTCCAACACATATTAGCATTATTTACGAATCTTAGTAACTTTCATAATCATTGTAATCAAGATCTTGTAATTTCAATAGCCAAGAATATCATTTAAAAATCACCTCCCATGACTATTTCTTGTTTCAAAAAAGCCCTTTTATGGAGTAGAATTTGATAATTTGAACTTTCTCATTTCTAACTATTTTGTAAAAGCTAGTACAACAATCTTTGGTTTAAATGATTTGACATTTTTATGGAGTAAAAGGTGGTGATTTCTATGGTTTGAGGTTTTGATGTGTAAAGTTTTAACCCAAAATAAAATCTGCAAGTGCACAAACAATCGCAGTAATATATAGGGTATCGAATCCACAGAGACCAAAGTTACACTATGAAATTATAGATTCTAATTTAAAGCTAAGATAAAATATGGTTTTGTGATTTTCGAAACAATGAAAACGGCAAAATAAAACGATGTAAAATTCAATAAAAACAAGCACTAGATCAAGGTAATACGCCGGTGATTTCGGATTCAGGACTGAGTAACTATTCATGAATTAATTTAAATACGGTCTAACTCAAACATAATGATAATATTGGCCCACTGTCGTGATGTATTAATAACTTTGTCTAACAACCTAAATACCTAAACTGTCGTTTGGACCCAGCGATGTTGACAAGCATTAACGAGGTGGTTCAATTTGTTCACAATTGATGGTAACAATCAACTGTCGTTGGTTACACACCAATTGCTCACCAATGGTTTATCTAGCAACCTAGAGCACTGTCGTGAATAAGTTTAACTTAGAATCATAGATTAGGTGATCAAATTAATCTAAGCATTATAAGTCCCTATTGATGAAGACATATAATAATCGGTCCTATTCGGCTCAGCCACTAACATCCTAAATCACCATTGAAAACCTTAACCTAGCTAATGGACTACTCAAGCATAGTGAAATCAAATACAACAAAGGTATAAAGAGAATTCATGATATTATTGAAAGAGATTAAGGTTTAGAATTCTTCTCAAACAATGTTGTGGAATGACCCAGCAAAGAGAAGCAACAAATCGGAAGAATCCAAAACTTGGAAAAAGTGACTCGTGAACAGTGAATCGTGAACAGTAAATCGTGAACAGTCGTGAATCTCTGAAAAACGTGTTCGTGAGAGAGTCTGTAGGTCTCTGGGTGTGAGGGAGCGTATTTCCCTAGGCGGCTGGGCCCCCCTTATTTATAAACTTCACTTTAAAATTAGGTCAAAGTCGGAGCCTCTGGTGAGCACCCTGGGCGAGCAGGTGCTCTGATGCGAAAAGTCGCCCTTTTGCTCCAAATTCCTCTCCTTAGCTCCAAAAAGCTCCAGCAACTCCAATCCATGCTCCAAAGCCTCCTAGAACCTGAAAAGACACAAAAAGAACTAGAAAGACTCGAAAAACAATAGAAAACAATAAGCAAAATAGGCTAAAATCGTAATATATTAGGTTTTGTGTGTTTTTGCATGCACGTTATTTTGTTTTCCATATTTTGTTATTTTGTTATTCCGGAAGCACGTCGAGAACAACCGATTGCATCATAACCTATATAGAAGAATGTACCACTTATAACTGGAAGTAACATAACTCCTTAACGAAATAAAACACATCAACTTTGATACCTTTTAAAAGTATTCGAAATCTAACCTGATTGTGAACTTTTACATGAAGAAGATGGTGTAGTTGTCCTGATAGGTAATCATGTGATGGGAGGTTTAACTTTAAATATAATGGAACTTGATCTTGTTGTTCTGAAACTGCTTCCTTTGTAGAAAGTTGCTGGAATTGTGGTTGTTATGTTGATATGGATTAACGGATATATGTCTCAGTCTTGATTACGAACATGTACATGTATGAGAAAGTGATAAGAAAGTGTAGAAGGTAGGAAGTGAAAGAGAAAGTCAAACATGGATGCAAAAAAATTCAGTTGTTTGATTGGAAAAAAAATTACCAATTCATAATAAAACTGATGGAGAGACAACAAACAGCTAAGACCCTCCGAAATTCCGATTTCCATTCTCGGCTCAGACGATCGAGAAGAGAAGACCAATGAAACTGATATGGATCTGTGAGGAGGCGTATAATTGACATATATAAGAATCTTCCCGTCGGCTTAATGCCTCCACCAAGTATAATGGGAAAGAGATTTAATGCAATGTTATGGATTTGTTTCATTTTCCATTCTGGCCGTCGGTTATATTTGTCGACCATTATTGCTCTCCGTTACACTCGCCGCCCAGTATTGATGATTTAAAAATTAAATGAAAACTGGAATTGAGAATCCATGTGTCACTCTAACAATTGATGAGGTGTCAAGCAGCTGGAGAGGGACAATTTAAGTTTCATATATATGATTATTTTTATGAGAGTTATGACCACGTCAAATTCACGAAATAAATTTTAGAATAATAAATAGAATAGGGTAGGAGATGTTTGAGAGATGTCAAATAAATATACAAGAGATGTCACAAAAAAAAAAAAAAAATTAGAAATGGCAAGAGATGTATGGAAGAAGAAGGAAAGGCTTTTGAGAAATGGTTACGCCTATCAGAAATTGAAGAAAAATTTCTTAAACAACAAGCTAAATTACATTGGCTTGATGTTGGGGACGGAAATAATTCGTATTTCCATAAAACGGCTCAAGTACGTAAAATGCAAAACTCAATACGGGAGGTGGTTAACCCACATGGTGAGGTTTTGACAAGAAATGCAGACATAAAAGACAAAGCAGAGCGGTTCTTTAACGATTTTTTGACACATATACCAATTGATCATGAGGGCATGGAACAACACGACATAGAATGTTTAATGACATTTCTTTTTTTTTGCTAAACATGTTTAATGACATTTCGATGCTCAGAGATAGATCAAGCCCAACTTGACAAAGACGTAACGGAGGAGGAGATTACGAAAGTTCTTTTTGCCATGCCGAATGATAAAAGCCCGGGTCCCGATGGATTTACTACTGAATTTTTCAAGTCAGCTTGGCCGGTAGTACGCAATGATTTCTTGGTGGCTATCACTACAAGAAAACAGGTCATTTGCCACTCCCAGAAGAGTCACAAATTCGTCACAAATGAGACATTAGCGACTACTTTGCGACGAAAACAGGTCGTCGCAAAAATGTTGTCGCTAATTTTCGGCGTCGCTAATCAGTCGGAAATTAGCGACGACTTTGTGACTACATTATTTCAGTCGCTAATTTGTGACTGATATGAGGCTCCTCGAAGGCGTGGCAAATAAGCGACTGAATTGTGACACCATGTATTAGTCATAATTTTGTGACGAATCTGTGTCGGTTCATGTAGTCATTAATTAGCGACGAATATTGTAGTCATTAATTTGCGACTAATAAGTGACGCCTTTGTACTGGGTTTAATTCATTTGTAGTCACAAAGTAGTCGTAAATTTGCTTTTGATTAGCCTCTGATTTGCGACTTTTTTTTGAAATGTTTGTTTTATTAGTCACTTATCAGTCTCATTTCAGTGTCAATTTAGCTACTAAATTCTGATTGTTATTTAGTTATGAATGCTCAAATGTAAAGAAGAAGCTATCAAATATGAAACAAAAAAAATATAATACATAATCAAACATTTCAAATTTAAAATGTTTGCAAAAGGTTTAAAGTACCAAAAGATAAAGTACTACAACTCATAAATTGTGTGTTAAAAGAAGAGTGATAAGAGTGAGAGGAGTCAACTCATAAACCGCTATAAATGTCGCCACCTGAGATTGCATAACCGCCAAGAAATTCTTGTTCTGTTTTCTGTGGACAAAGTTCAAGGGGAAACATACCATTTGAGCTATGACAAATGCACCAAGTAAGAGAAGACCGGGGGTTTCGACGAAGGACCAGATTGCACCAAGTAATGACAAATGCACCAAGTAATGAACATGAAGCCAAACTGCTAGACATTGCAACGACTTCAGATTAAACCATTCCAACCAAATGAAATCTCGTCAGAACAACTATAAGTACACTTACCACAATACGTATCGTGATTGAAACTGCATAGATCTACAATGAAAGACAATGTATTAGTGAGTCTGTGAATTGGACGAAAAGATATCATGAGAAGAAGTTTTAACTTGTAACTCACAGTGTAGTTTTTCATTCTTTGAAATATGGCTCTACTGGTGAGCACTGCACTAATGATTACACTTAATCCAGGTTATGTGAGAACAATATCAGAAGTGCCTCTCGCAGCATCCGTAGCATCAGCAACATCTATACCAATATCCGCTTTCTTGAGAGCCGGAGCGTCATTCACACCATATCACAAATCATGAAGACTAACCTTCGCCACATACTTTCTATCATCTCCCCTTCTCTTCACTTTAACCTGATCAAGAATTATGTCATTAACCAACGGTGAACGCAATAAACCTGTGTATAGGCTAATGTTCAAGTGCAAACGGCACATACATATGAAGAGCAAGAACAAAAGTAAACCTGTGTATAGGCTAATGTTCAAGTGCAAACGGCACATACATATGAAGAGCAAGAACAAAAGTAAACCTGTGTATCATGCTCCACAAAATGGGCATTTGTCAAGAGCTTGCCATCTCCTATCATAAAAGCACTGCAATTGAAGAAGATACAATTAACTCATGGAAAAACAACCTTTTAGAAACATAAAGAAGAAAACTCAAACATGTCAGTAAAAAACGTGCCTCCCTGGTAAATTGTCTTTGCTTCTACCATGGGAGTGAGTAATCAGGCGCCCTATGAGTGCAATAGACCAGTTAAAAAGCAACCAGATAGTATAAGCAACAAGCAGAGTCTTTCAAACAAACAAAGGCATCTTTGCAATGAGAATTGATTTTGACGTGTTGTTTTTGATGAGCCCAGATTTTTTCTAACTACAAATTCGAGGCATTACCTTTTCTTAGCAAAATTTGATTCTAGTGAGCTCAGATCTCTGTAAGCAATGAGAATTTGAACAAATTTTATCAAGAAGATAATCATCAGAAAAAGCTATATGTATGTACCATAATCAGGTTGAGTCTTTATCCAGAAAGAAATATCTCCATTGATATAAGCATATGCAAGTCCTAAATCCGCTTGTGTCATAACCTGAGAGTTTGAGACAAGAATCAACAATCAGTACCCAAATCAAACTGAAGATAATCAACAGAAGAACAAGAAGACAAAAGGTTCAACAAAACAATCGAGATAAGACGCGTTTGCCCAATTTGATATAGAAAGAAGAAGAACGTAAGAAGACAATTTATTTTTGCCTGTTTGAATCTGTTTCCAAGAAGAAATGAGATAGAACTCCACCGTCGCTCAAAAGTCCGATAAGATGCACAATACCTTTCTCGAAAGATTCAGAAATGTATTTGAAACCTCCATCTTCATAGATTTTCCCAGAAGCTTAGCTCCTTGAGCGTAAATTTGCAGGAGTTTTTGAGGGAATCCATGGCAGATGTTGGAGCTTTGTGGATGCAATTGTATTGATGGGGGTCAGATTCACCCCAACCATCAAGAACAATCAATCCGATGGTTTTACCCTTGGGAAGCTTGGGGTGGTCATCAAGTTTCCAGTTAACGTCGCCGGAGCTACCCATATCTAGGATTTTAGATCCACTCGCCGGTGAGAATTTGAAGGATTAAGGAACAGATCTGAGAATTGAAGGATTAAAGCGAGAGAGAATCGAAAAACTTACTAGCGGAGAAACAGAGAAAGATCAAAGAGACATACGGAGATTCGCGGAGAAGAAAGGGTGATGTGTTGTGGATCTTGTGTTCAAAGGGGGATTTTTTGGTTAAAAGATTCATATCGAAGTGGAGAAGAGAATACGAGACAAAGAGAGAAGAGGAGACGAAGAGATAGGAGTAATTTTGTTTTTTCCTTTTTAATTATGTGTGAAACAGGCGCATAAACGAAAATTTTGTTAAGTAAAATTCTGAAAATTTTGGAAATTTGACCTCCAATATTTGGGCGGCAAAATTTGACCGCCAAAAGGTCCAAATTTTTTAATCAAAAAGGCCCAGATATTAGTCCCAACATAGTATGAGAATTGTTACAAATTTGTGACTGATTTATGACTACTTTGTGACTAATTTGTGACAATTGAAAATTAGTCACAAATCAAATCCCTAAACCCTAAACAATAAGACTCAAACTTTGTTCCTCTAGTCTTCTCATACACCATATACCCTAAATGAAAGGATATTCCCATTGAACTACTACTAAAAAAACTAATTTATAAAAAACATCAAGTTCATGTAACATGTCATTAAACTTCTAAGTTTTTATAACCTAAAGTATGTGAATTATTGTTCTTCAAAAAAGTTTGTTTTTAAATTTTATTTATGCACTTGTATCACACATTCACTACTTTGCCATTGAGTTTAGTACAATCTAAGTACAACTATGATTCATAGAGACATTCATTTTCGGTTTTAAGGTATACAAATGTTATAAGTAGTGGCAAAATAGTCACAAATCAGTCACATAATCACGTTTGCGTCGCAAATATGTGGCAAAATAGTGGTATATTTGTGACTACTTTGTGACGAAGATTTAGGGTTTCGGAAATGCAAACCTAAACCCTATATGGTCACAAAAGAGTCACAAAAGAGTCACAATTTTTTTTTTTAAAAACCCATAGTTCCGTGGCTTCGAACTCGGGAACTCAATGTTCAATCACTACGTGTTAAACCGTTTGCCCATAGTCACTTATTCGGACAATTTAAGAATGAATACTACTAAATGTTTGTTTTTTTTGGTGAAAAAATACAAAAGTGTTATTTTTTATTCTTTTAAAATTTGTGACTCCTCTGATAGTCACAAATCTGTCACAATTTTGCGACCACTATAATCGTCTTCCAGGAGTCGCTAATTTGTGACTGATTTGTGACGACTTATGAACCTACTTTTAGGTGTCACAAAGTAGTCACTAATTTGTGACTACCTTACGACTAGTTGTTGGCGTCGCAAATTAGCGACTAGTTTGCGACGCCTTGTATTGGCGTGGCAAATCAGTCGGAAATTCGTCTCCAAGTAGTCGCAAATATTAGTGACTGATTTTTCAGTCACAAACCGTAGTCACTAATGGATTGTTTTCTTGTAGTGTATCAAATCGTTTTTTGACGAAGGTTTCCTCCCGAAGGGTATTAATTCCACAATTCTCGCTCTAATTCCCAAGAAAACAGAGGTTAGAGAAATGAAGGACTACATGCCAATCTCTTGTTGTAACGTGATCTATAAGGTAATTTCCAAGATTGTGGCGAATCGGCTAAAAACTTTGTTACCAAAGTTCATTGAATGGAATCAATCGGTGTTTGTAAAGGATCGACTACTCATGGAGAATGTTCTTCTTGCTACGGAATTGGTCAAGGATTATCATAAGGAAGATGTGTCTCCCCGTTGCGCGATGAAAATTGACATTTCTAAGGCTTTTGATTCAGTGCAATGGGATTTTGTCTTGAAAACGTTGGCTGCTCTAAACTTCCCCCCTCGTTTTATGCACTGGATCAGATTGTGTATTACAACAGCTTCCTTCTCCGTTCAAGTTAACGGGGAACTTGCTGGATATTTCCAGAGTAAACGGGGTTTGCGTCAAGGTTGCTCTCTTTCTCCCTATCTTTTTGTTATTTGCATGAACGTATTATCAAGAATGATTGACCAAGCTGCAAAAGACCAACGTATAGGATACCACCCTAACTGTAAAGGACTTCAAATAACTCATCTTTGTTTTGCCGACGATCTTATGGTGTTTGTTGATGGTAAGAAATCCTCGATTGAACAAATTATCAAAAATTTTGATGAATTTGGTGTGAAAGCTGGTTTAAAAATCAGTCTTGAGAAGTCAACACTCTACTTGGCAGGGATTTCTGACAATAATCGCAATGATATTACGGCATGCTTTCCGTTTAGTTTGGCTCAGTTTCCAGTGAGATACTTGGGACTACCGTTGCTTACTAAACGGATATCAAAGGCAGATTATGTGGTTTTGATAGAAAAAATCAGATTGCGTTTCAATTCTTGGACCGCTCGACATCTCTCTTATGCGGGAAGACTTCAATTACTTGGTTCGGTTATTGCAAATATGGTTAACTTCTGGCTCTCTGCATATCGCTTGCCAAAAGGATGTATTGTGGAAATTGAAAAATTGTGTGCGGCTTTTCTATGGCCGGGTCCGGTTTTAAATCCAAAGAAGGCGAAAGTGGCTTGGAAGGACGTTTGTAAGCCCAAGGAAGAAGGAGGTCTTGGTCTTAAATCAATCATCGACGTAAACAAAGTTAGTTGTCTTAAACTACTTTGGCGAATCATCTCTAATCAACCGTCTTTATGGGTCCGGTGGATTTATTAAACTCTTATTCGTCAAGGTTCCTTATGGTCGGTGAAAGAACCACATCAACTGGTTCTTGGATGTGGCGGAAATTGCTAAAGTATCGAGACAAGGCTAGAGAATTTCATGCAGTTAAGGTATGTAATGGAGCTACAACTTCTTTCTGGTTGGATGTGTGGTCGGATTTGGGACGAATTCAACATTTTACAGGTTCGAGGGGGACTATTGATATGGGAATATCTCTCAATGCCACGGTCGAGATGGTTATGACTACGCATCGTATAAGGAGACATCGAGTCAATTACTTGAATCCAATTGAAGAAGAAATTGCAAATATCAGAACATTGAGAACAATTCAAGATGATATAGCCCTATGGCATGACTCAAATGGTAAATTGAAGAAGAAATTCACTTCTAAAGGTACTTGGCAACAAATCCGATATGTGCATCCTCAAGCGAGTTGGTCAAAGGGTGTTTGGTTCAAATATGCTACCCCTAAGTTCTCTTTTCTTACTTGGCTTGCGATTCTTAATAGACTCTCTACGGCAGATCGCATGTACGCTTGGAATTCGACTGCATCGACTAGTTGTGTGTTGTGCCATCAGGCTGACAAAACTCGCGATCATCTATTCTTCAAGTGTAGCTATGTGGCTGTAATTTGGAAGGATCTTGCTTTCCGAATACTGAATGAGAACTACACAACCGATTGGACTCTCCTCCTTCCGCTTTTAACAAGCCAAATCCTCAACAAGCTTTCTCTTTTTCTGATAAGGTATCTTTTCCAGTCGATGATTTACCATATTTGAAAAGAGCGGAATCGTCAACGTCATGGAGACAATCCAAACCCCCATGAAGCTATAATCAAAATTGTGGACAAGACAGTGCGTAATCGTCCGAGCTCGATACGGCGTGCAGGTGATCATAAATACGACGAATGCCTTCTCTCATGGTTTAGTACTCGTTAAGTTCTTGACTACGATTTAAAATTCTTTAAGTTCAAAAAACAATTCATGTAAAACAGTATTTTTTTTTTGGGTTGAATAAATGAAAAAGAAGAAATACACAAGAGATGTATTCACCAAACTTTCCATTTTATGGCGTTTGTATACAAAAAAAACAAAACCGATGATGGTTTGCAATGATATGTTTATTTGATATAGCAAACAAATTAACAACGAACAACATTTATATAGAGAGAGGGGGCACGTGCACCCAGTCATAATTTTGTGACCATTGTAAATTATGAGAGATCGAGTTAGTGCACCCACGTTAGAATTAAGTTATGCATCCACTGTTGGTTTTTTTTTTTTTTTTGCGTAAAATGTAAGGCAATACTAATTTATTGTGGACATTTAACTATAAGAACACTTTTAGTCAATACCATACGTATTATTACTTTCACTATGCAGTTGGTAGTATAGTATACATATTCAACATTACATTTTTTCCTTTTTCCTTTGGTGAGATTATCAGATTTACAGTTATGGTAATAATATCTAAAGTTTTTAATTTTGATTAATAACAAAATTAAAGAATTACAAGTTCATAAAAAATGTTGATACAATTTTTACAGTTCAAATACCATATATGAGTTTAGAACTAGATAAAGCAAAATATCCAATATAATTAATCAACTAAAATTCTTAATAGCTGATAAAAAACTAAAACTCTTAATATATACGCTTAATTTTTTTTCATGTCACCTGAAGATATTTTTTGAACCGCAACTTATTTTATAATATTTAACTAGGTGATTTGCCCGCACTATATGCGGTGTGAAGATGATTTTATAACATATTAAATTTTAATATTGAAAGTATTATAAATTAAGTATTATAAATTATGAATTATGAAAAACTAAGATTTAATTGTTTGTAAGGAAATCCGAATAGGAAAAATTAGTCAAATAACCATAAAAAATTTATAATTCACAAACTAGCAAAAATGGTCCTATGTGGCCTAATATCAACCCTTGGATTTAGAGTTTTTTGCTTGTTTATGAGTTATAGTTTTCTTTATGGTTATTTAACAAATTGACCCATTCGAATAACCAAAACCAAAACCGACGTGGACTATTTGACAGCTACACTCATTTTGGGGATTAGTCATGTGATAAAAAGATGAATTACCCCATGATTATCCAAAAAACAACTATAAGTATGTAAAAAAATTAAAATGCGTAAGGTACATGCATGTCATGATCTATAAAACATTATATATATATAAAACGAGAAGGAATTCTACACCATTTCAAACAAAAAACTTTCAAATATGTATATATATGGAAAGATACAATTTTTTTACCTACATATGGATCCTTGATTTCAATGACCTTGTTGGGAGTTATATCACCAACCGAAACAAAAATAAACAAAATTAGGATTGAATACAACGCAAATGATATTCCAAGGCATTTTTTGAAATCAAAGTTGAACCTATACAAACATTGTAAGAGTAACTTAAAAGAAATCAAAGACTCTAGTGAGTTATTGATTTTTATAAAAATGATGTATTCTTTATCTACAATCTAATATAAAATTATAAAGTCACATAAGTGTAAATGGATAAAAAAAAGACAGAACTGAATAACAAAATGTCATAAAATTATAGAGTTTGAGAACAGATATGACAATTTCCGCCGATGTAACCTATACAAATCTTTAATCGATCGGCGGATGTTAATAGTTGTCACCATACATTCTCAAAAAGAATAGTTAGGGTTAACATGGTTCAATTGAGATATAAACCAAAATCATAACATAAACTTAAACTCAGTTTAGACATAAGAAAAGTTATAAACTGAACCAAGCTCCCTCTTCAAAACATCAATATCCCAGTGGAACCTAAAATAATGATTAGAACATGATTAAAAATATTAAGAATGATTAGAATGTAATTTAAGATAGCGACCAACCTAAAGAGCTCCTAATAATGAAAAAAACCCAATGAAGATTAAATACATCATGCGAAAGAAAGATAAATTATATAAAATCATCTACAACGTTGTTTGTTGGCTTTATTCTTTGTACACTAGATTTGGACCCGCATCAAATGCGGGATTATAAATTTTATTATTTATTTATATATTTTGATTTGCATAAAATATAGAACCAACACATGAATTGAGAAAATAATTTTATGAAAGAATTTCAAAGTCTATTGTTAAATGTTAAATAAGTATGATATGCGACTTGTTTAGTTTAAATTAATTTGGTACTATAATTTGTGTGTAATGTTCAAAACATTTATATACACTCGAGTTAATAACATTTACATGTATTTTGATATGAATAAATAATCAATATTTAAATTTTATTTTAAGTTTATTGAGTTGATTCGCACAAACCAAATCGAGATATTCATCTTTAAACGTACAATGACAATATTGTAGTAGTACCAAAAAGCAAAAAAAAAAAAAAAGTTGCAGATCATTATCTATTTCTCTTTGATCGACAAATCATGTTTTTTTTCTTCTTCTATAATGCCTTTAGAATTAATAGGAAAGTTAGAGATTTTGTATAATTAATTACCACAATATTTGTTACTTTCTATAGACAATTAGTGGATTTCGTAAGATGTGTATATTAAAAGTCATTATGATTTTAGTAAAGTTATATAAATGCTATTTTTTGGAAGTGAATGCAAAATATTAGGAATGTTTTTTTATTTGTTGCCATGTTTATAAGTTTAAAATTTTTTTTTGAATTTATAATAGAATGATAATTGTCCCCTAAAACTTTCTTTGGATGACACTTAAGATTTTTAAGTTTTAATATCTTCTAAAGACCTCTTTGAGTGACACCTATGATTTTAAACTTTTAGTGTCTCCTCAATTAATATATATATAATATAAGGAGGCATATATTAGTTAGCAAAATAAGGGTTGGCGGTGAACTTTCGACAAATAAAATCTAAACATTTTTTAATTATGAGATTCTTCTAGTTGTGAAATTACGATTTTTTATATTAATATACAGATTTATCATATGCAAAATAAGAAATAAATTATAACTCTTGATAAACTTCCGGAGAAAGATTAGTTTCAAAGCAAGAATATTCCTTGGAGAAAATATTAGTTCCAAATCGTAATCTTTGGTTATCTTGCAGAAATTAATTTCAAATTTGTTTAAAGATTAATTAATTAAATCATTTCCAAAATTTAAATGAAACTCGAACAATTCGAACCAAACCGAACCAACTAACTGAATGCACACGAATGATGAAAGGAAAAAGAATATAAATCAAAATTTTCAACTTCTCTTTAACCGCGGATCAATTTTTCTCCTTTGGAATCTATTGATTTTTTTTTGGTCGAATGGAGTTCTAGAAACTTAGGCCGAATGATAATTAAAATGAATAGGGATAATCAACCAATCTTTATCAAAGATTAATCAAATTTGTTCTTTATTATTATCAACAAATCCTATTAATCGTGCAGGTTTTTTTTAACATGAATTATTAAAGAATAACAATAAATTAATTAAGAAAACTACTTATTTAATTAGTTAAGCTGCCATCTTTTATGGCAAAACATGTCATCATTCTATGTCATAGTTTTTTAGAGTAAACCAATAAAATTAAAACACCTAAGCTTTTTCAATAAACTACTTCCCTTTTAATAGTGAGGGGATATAATTTTTTATGTATTTTATATATATAAAAAATCATTTTTAAATATAATATTAAAATGAATAAATTTTTGCCCCCAGTCAATTTTTGTTCTAAATCCGCCCATGGCACCACAACCACTGTGATTCCACATCCACTGTGATTCCACATCCACTGTGATTCCACATCCATAATAAGCAAACCAAATATCCACGGTTCACATCATTGGCTTTTATCAAATCTCTCTCTTTCTTACAAATGCAAAGTACTACTTTTGACGTACTCTAATGAAATAATTACTCCACCATGTCTTTTAAATCCTTCAATCCCAATCTTTTTAAATTGTTTCGTCAGACAATATATAACTCAATCCCAAATTCGAGCTCGGCGTTAGAATAATCACCCATACAAGTAATACCCTCAACATTGAATTTCATATTAGGCTGTGTCCATGACCTTGTATATAAAGACACAGGGCCGGCCCAATGGTATTTCTATGCCTGGAGCAAGAAGAAAATTTTCTCCTTATTAATAAGCTTAGATATGTTTAAAAAGTAACTAAAGTAACAATAAGAGATTCAAAAACTCGTGATGTGGGAGTTAATCTACCGCACTCTACCACTAGGCCACATCAATGTTTCGAAAATTTTCGGCTAAAATTTATTTTACAATTTTGACGCCTAAAACACCAGCTTTACATGCGTTAGCTAAAGGCCGACCCTGTAAAAACATCTTCGACCATTCATGCTCCTAAGCATCCTCCAAAATCTACAATTCATATAAATCCTTAGTACCCTCCAAAATCTATAATTCATATAAATCGTAACCTTAATAAAGGGTAAATTGAATCACTTAAATTGAATCACAAACGTAAATGATACTATATTAGTATTACTTATCAATAAGTGTTATAAAATATGTGTTTTTACATCGATTAATTAAAGTTGATACAAATCTCAACTAATTTGCATCACTTCAATAAAATTGGTGCAAATATATACATTCACATCGGTTTATAATTGATGCTATAATCAAATTTTATTAACATCACTCACAGTAATGATACGAACTGTTATATCAATCAAAAATTGATGCAATATGTTTTAGTTATTTTTTAAGAAAATGTCCCACATCCACAATCAAGAGAAGAGGTGATGAGAAATCACTTGTATATATAATTAACACGTATCCTCTATTTATAAACTTAAATAACCATTAAAATCATAAATCTACAATTAAAGATTGACGTAGATTTTTTGGAAGTGTGTTAGTTTGGTTTACGGCCTGGGGTATCTTTTAAAAAATTGAAGTAAATTTTCTATTAAAATAATTTATCAAATGATTACTGATTTTAACATGTTTACAATTTAATAGTTATTTAAGGTAGGAAATATAACATCAGTTTTAAAACTGATACAAATACTTAACATCGATTATCATAACTGTAGTAAATACTAACATCATTTATATTAATTTATGTAAAATCTAGTACCATTTTTTTGTGACTGATACATGTTAGCATCGATTTTGTTTACATTGATGTAAATTATTTGCATCACCATATTCGGAATCACTTTCTTAAGTGATGTAAAATTTATTTGCATCAATTATAAGTAATGCATATGTATTAAATAAATGATCTAATTCACCTTTTTTTTTAGTGTTTATATACACTAATGCTACTTTTCCATGGTAGTTCATTATAGTTGATAGGATCATGTATTTTAGTAAAATGATGTATTATATAGTTGGGGTCAGTTTTCACCTCACCAAGAGCAATGTCTGAAAATGACTAAGTATGGAGACCGCCGCCAGGTCAACTAGGTGAACACAGTGAGTCCAGTAATCCGCGAGGTGAACGAGGTCAAATTATGCTAAGGCAACGAGGTTCGCGAGGTGAACTCTCAGCAAAGCAGCAGAGTTAACGAAGCTAGCGAGTTCAAATCTACATCAAAGAATGAACATGAAAGCGCAAAGTACGCTGGAGTCAAGTCCAAGCTGAAGACGAAGTGGGCTAGGCCCAGAAGAGTCAGAGATGCTAGAACGAGCTCGTTGACAAAGCCCGGAGGTCGAAGTCGGTTGTTGAGAATATTCCACCGCCAAAAGATAAAGGAAATTCCCGCAAGTTTATGAAGATTTCCTTATCTCTTGAGAAGTTGACCTAGCTGACTTAGCGGACCTAGCCGACCTAGCCGTAACGCCCCGACCGCCCCTTTTATGGCCCCCCGTCCACTCTCAAGCCTGTGGGCCCACCATGTCCGACGGTTGGTGCGTTAGTCCAGGAGGCTTGGAAGTCTTGTTTACTAACCCTGCAAATCACCACGCGATCTTTCCCTGTTTTTTATCCTCACTTACACGATACTGGAAATGACTTCCCAGTAGGTCACCCATCATGAGATTGCTCCAGCTCAAGCACGCTTAACTCATGAGTTCTCTTAAGACCTGTGACCGAAAAGATAAGTGCACTTTGGTGATATAGGTAGCCAAATCAATTCTTTTAAGCTTCTCCGCATATACCGCATAAACTGCATATACCACATATGCCCTGAAACTGGGGTGTCACACTAGCAAACTATATATTCATGTAAACATCCCTTGAAAAAGGGATCCGAATTATCTAAGAGCAAAGCGGTTAGAGCTTTTTTGAAATAACAATAAAAACAATCTTTTCTACTTTATGCGTTGTGGTTTAATCTAGAAACTCATCGTTCCTCTACAAACCCTTACAAATCTAATTGTGCGAATTACAACTCTTACATATAGTTTACCATTTTCTAATGCTTGTTTTGAGTCTATCAATTTAAAGTTTGTGTTTAGAATTTTTAGTCCTTTATTCAATTATTCAAGGTCTCTTGATATTTTTGGAGGAAAATTAGTCATTGTGCATGCAAAGAGATGCATGGTAGAGGTGGCTGAAGTAGATAAGAAGCCTCAAAGTGATGTATCGATACTCAACAGTCGGTTTTTATTCGGTGGGAACAATTACAGACGGATTGTTAATGAATATTACCTCGAAGGTAAAGCAAAGTATGAAACCTTGATTAAGGTGGGTCTAGCCATTATACTATGCTCGAGAAATGGTTTGAAAAGGAATCAGAAAAAACCCTATCCGAAATGGAGTGTTCGATGCAAAAAAACAAAAATGTTCAGCTTTGACCTCGATCAACCCATATCCAATTTTTAGACTAATAAAACCCTCTTTCAACCATATTTGAGAGCATAATTTATTTTTCTCAAATTTTTGGCTATTTTTTCATGCTTGGGAGAAGATCTTTGAAACTCTTTTGACAACCTTGAACTTTTTCAGTTATTTACTGGTACAAAGATTGGAGATCTTCTCCCTTGAAACAATACGTAAAAATTT
Organism: Draba incana; assembly: GCA_963576765.1. Lineage (NCBI taxonomy): Eukaryota > Viridiplantae > Streptophyta > Magnoliopsida > Brassicales > Brassicaceae > Draba > Draba incana. The sequence continues at coordinate 10,799,619 of OY755205.1, forward strand.
GATGAAACCTAACTCGAAAGAAAGATGTAACTAAGGTGTTGGCTGTAAATGTGGTGATGCTATTTTGGCTTCTAGGTGCTTAAGTAGGTACAAAAGTCAACTAGGAGATATATCACATTAAATTAGAAAATTGTGAAGTAAGAGAATATGTTTTGTTATTCATCAAAGACGGCTATACAATCGTATTTATACAAGTACATGTGAAACCCTCGACAAACTTGATAAGCAAGCTAAACTATATACACGGTCCAATATCTAAGCCCAATACGTTTCCGTAACACTCCCCCTCAAGTTGGAGGTTGGTGATCACAAACTCCCAACTTGGACAATAAGGCATCAAACTGCGATTTGCCAAGTGCTTTGGTAAGAATATCAGCAATTTGGTCTTTCGTACGAACGTGTGTAGTCGATATAAGCCCATCGCGAACAGCATCTCGAACGCTATGACAATCTCTTTCAATATGCTTTGTACGTTCGTGGAATACCGGATTTGCAGCAATGTGAATGGCTGCTTGACTATCGCAAAAGAAGGGAATCGGTGGAGATGTAGGAATGCCGAGATCCTTCATTAAGGGAACAATCCACTTGAGTTCATGTGTTGCAGCAGCCATGGCTCTGTACTCGGATTCAGCGGAAGAGTGAGACACTGTCTTTTGCTTCTTTGTCTTCCAAGTGATCGGAGAACCTCTAAGAAGTACAACATAGGCACTTAGTGAGCGGCGCGTGAGGGGACAAGAACTAAAATCTGCATCGCAATAGATAGATAATTTGAGATTACTATCCGAGCGTAACAAAATACCCCGACCAGGACAACCTTTGAGGAACCGAACAAGACGTAACGCAGCTTCCCAATGAGCAAGACGGGGTGTTTTCATAAATTGGGACAATAAATGGATAGCATATGATAGATCCGGGCGTGTGTTGGAGAGGTAGACAAGACGACCAACTAAACGCCTATACGCACGAGGATCAGAGAAAAGAGGACCGTCATCAGAAGCTAACTTGTGATTTTGCTCGATTGGTGTAGAAACAGGTTACGAATCAATAAGACCAGTATCAGCAACAATATCGAGCACATACTTTCTCTGAGAGATGAAAACACCATCTGCGGATCGAGCCACTTCAATACCAAGGAAATATTTTAATTTCCCGAGATCTTTCATATGGAAACACTTACTCAAATAAGCCTTGAACTTGTTTAAGGCGTCTAGATTATTGCTTCCAATGACCAGGTCATCAACATAAACCAATACACGAACTTCGATGTCCCCTTTAGTGTAAGTGAACAAAGAATAATCGGAGTACGATTAAACAAAACCAAAATCAAGTAAAGCTTTGGAGAGCTTTTCAAACCAACATCGTGAAGCTTGTTTAAGGCCATACAGAGACTTGCGCAGACGACAAACTTTGGTGGGATCAGAATGAGTAAAACCCGGTGGAAGTTTCATATAAACTTCTTCTTCAAGATCTCCATGTAAGAAGGCATTATGGAAATCCATCTGGTGCACTTCCCAATTCTTAGCAGAAACGAGACCAAGGAGACTACGAACGGTGCCCATCTTAACAACCGGAGCGAAAATCTCATCAAAATCTTGACCTTCAACTTGATGATTACCCTTAGCAACCAACCGCGCCTTATGGTGTTCAAGCGAACCATCAGCAAGATATTTTAACTTGTAAACCCACATGGAATCAATTGCGGTTTTACCAGGCGGAAGCGATGTAATGTCCCATGTTCCATTTAACTCATGAGCACCAACTTCATCTTTCATGGCAAGTCGCCACCACTTATCTTTCACTGCTTCTGAATAGCGCTTAGGTTCAACACTAGCAGTCACTGCTGCAAGAAAAGCTTGATGCGACGGTGAGAAATTCAGATCAGAAACATACTCATCTAAAGGATACAATGACTTACTAGGAATCGTTGGAGAGGACGATGATAGAGAGACGGGTGGAGAGAGATGGGGGTCTTCTTTGCACTTCGCATTATAAACAATGTAATCGTTGAACTTAGCCGGTTTCACCTGTGGTCTTTGTCCTCTGCCTAAAACCTCATCCTCAGAAACTGCATCAGACACTACTTCAGACACTGTCTCAGAAACTACAACAGGCACTGCTTCAGGGACTTCTTGAGAAACTGAATCAATGAGTGGAACAGAAGAGTATCTAGCGCCGGTGGTGACAATAATGTTGGTTCAGAAACAATTACAGGTGACTCCCCCTGGGTTGTAACTGCCTCCTCTACACTAGGTGAATCCGAAACTTGTTGGAGGAACCAATCATCATCATGAAAAAATGGAACGACAACCGGAGGAGAAACATCAAGATTATGAGAAGCATGAGAAGGAGGAGCCATCGGAAATGTGTTCTCATGAAAAACAACATCTCTCGAAATAATAAATTCTTCTTTGTCAAGATCAAACACTTTCCATCCTTTTTGACCGAAAGGATAACCAACAATTAGACAACGGCGACTACGAGGACCAAACTTATCTTTATCACGAGAACGAACGTGTGTATAGCACAAGCTCCCAAAAACTCGAAGGTGATCATAGGAAGGTTTATCACCATGCAAAATCTCATACGGAGAACGACCTTGAAGCACATCTGTGGGGGTAAGATTGATCAAATGAGATGCGGTCATAACTGCTTCTCCCCAAAACTTTGTAGGCAAGCTTGCTTGAAACAACAAAGCTCTAGACACGTTAAGTAGGTGTCGATGTTTTCTTTCAACACGACCGTTCTGTTGTGGTGTGGCAACACAAGATGTCTGATGAATGATGCCTTTCTCTCGGAAGAAACGAGAGAGACACATAAACTCCGTTCCATTGTCGCTTCGAATTGTCTTTACTTGTTTGCCAAATTGCTTTTCTGTCATTGCGCAAAAATTCTGAAGGACTGATCGAACTTCTGATTTCTCAAGGAGCAAGTACGTCCAAACCGCCCTAGAGAAATTGTCGACTATTGTAAGGAAATAAACTGCTCCACATGAAGCTTTAGTACGGTAAGGCCCCCAAACGTCACAATGAATAAGACCAAAACATTCTTTTGATTTATTTAAACTTCCATAAAACACTTCTCTAGTTTGCTTTGCCCGAAAACAAGTGTCACAAGGGCTGGGTTCAGCAGATTTAAATGAAGCAGAAAACATAAGTAAAGCCGATAAAACAGAAAACGACGGATGGCCTAGCCGTTGGTGCCAACGTAATTGATCAGCCGAGCTAACAGATGTGTCAATGCGATGAACCCTTGCAGCCATTACATCCTTGAAGTAATACACCCCATCTCTCTCTTCACCTGCTCCAATCAGGGTCCTCGAGAAACGATCCTGTAACACACAAAAAGTATCCGTGAGAAGAGCAAAACAATTTGTTTATTTTAGCAACTTTGATACAGAGATCAAAGAGCAATTCAAATTGGGAATAAACAAGACATTGGACAATGTAATTCGATCAGACAAATTGAATACACCCATGTGAGTAGCGTATGTCTTGTTTCCATCGGCAAAACCAACCGGACAAGGTGAAATTCTCGAAACATTGACAAGCAACGAAAGAACTCCTGTCATATGATGAGAAGCTCCCGTATCTAGAATGAGATCAGCGTGAATATGCTTACCAGTCAACTTATCAGAAGAGGATTTTGTCCTCTCGGTTACCATTTGAGAGAGAGCACGCCATTGATCTTCGGTGAACTCTGGAAAAGTGGACGAGTTTGAGGTGGTGGCGTGAGCTACATTTGCTCGAGCTCGTATGTTTCTGTGACTTGAATTACCACGACCTCTACCTCCTCTTGTTGTACCTCTGGAATCACCTCTGCTTGTGTTCTCGGCTCTGTATTCTCCTTTAGCCGGAGCTCGCTCTTCCCACCAATCTGGAAACCCCACTAGTTGCCAGCAGTTCGCTTTCTCGTGCCCAACATGACCACAATGTGAGCACTGGTTAGGACGACGACGCTGCCCTAAACCTCCAACTTCAGAGCCTGAATCTCTACGAGCAACAAAACCCACTGCGTTTTGCTGTGCCTCTCGTTCTTTCGCCGAATTGAGGCGTTGTTCTTCTCGAACTATCTTAGCATAGATCTCCCCTATATCAAGCTGAGAATCAGAGGCAATGATTCCCGTACACATTCCTCCAAAACGTGCCTCATCCAAACCCATAACAAACTGATGGATTTTCTCCTCTTCTCGATCTTTCTCAATTGATGCAAAAGCCGAACAAGTGCAAGAAGGTAAAGGCTTGTACATGTCGAGCTCCTCCCACATCTTAGACAAACGACCAAAATAATCAACCACATGTTGACCATCTTGTCTACATGAAGCGATCTTTTCTTTAAGATGATGCACTCGCACCATGTTACCAACTGAGAACCGCTTCCTTAAATTCTCCCACAACTTGTGTGCATCGGAGATGAAAGTAACAGTCGATCTAACCCTGGGTTCAATGGAAGAACGGATCCAACCCACAATCATGGAGTTCACAGAAAGCCAAAGCTCATGATTAGGATCACTTGCTATAGGCTTCAGAATCGTACCTTCAACAAAACCTAGCTTTCGCTTCGCACGAAGAGCATTGGTCATCTCGGAACACCATTCGTTGTAGTTTTCTCCCGTTAGCGTCACCGACATAATCAAGGACCCCAGATTATCAGAAGCAAACAACGTATAAGGCGACGAAACCTCAACACTACGACCATCAGACACCGAACTCTTCGTCGCAGAATCTTCAATTTCAACCATCTCTGTTTCTCACACAAGAAAACAGAGCAAACAGAGTAAACAGAGTAAACACGATCTTCGAACTTCGAAAACAAGGAACAAGGAACAAAACGAATTTAGGTCTCAGAATTTTATTGCTCTGATACCATGTGAAGTAAGAGAATATGTTTTGTTATTCATCAAAGACGGCTATACAATCGTATTTATACAAGTACATGTGAAACCCTCGACAAACTTGATAAGCAAGCTAAACTATATACACGGCCCAATATCTAAGCCCAATACGTTTCCGTAACAAAAATATTCTTCGAAAATATGAAAAATTTGACTGTTTTTTTGGGACATCAATTGATTGATTGCATAGGGTAATCGATAGATAATGCATCCGCACTTTCGACAATGGTTCTACTTCGAGACTGCCTGACATGCATGTCTTCAAATCATACATAATGTGATCCACCGTTGACTTTCCACGATAGGATATGAAAGTTGAAGTTGGCACTCCCAACTATCTCGTGCTAAATGTTGAGGTTGATCTATCGGGGGAAGATCTCCATGGATGCAAAAGATTTGATGTTTGAAGTATGTCCAATCTCTAAATACTTGTTTTGCATTTATTTTTGGTCCAAAATACTAAAATTTTCTGTAAAAACCCCACAAAACACTAAAGCCAGCAATAAAATACTATAACCATATAGTTATATCTATAATACACAATAAAAAATAGTAAAATATGATATATATCAACCCTTCCGAACTTAAATTATTGTTTGTCCTAGAAAAATATGATGGGGGGAGGGGGTCTTCTATGGTTTATATATCGCTTGGGAGAAGGGACTCAAGCAAGTGGAATTAGAGGTGGATTCGGTGATGGTGGTCGAGTTTCTTAAGACAGGGATCGGAGACGCTCATCCGCTGTCATTCCTGGTACGGCTGTGCCATGGCTTTTTATCAAAAGACTGGATAGTTCGAGTTACTCACGTGTATAGGGAGGCTAATCGTATAGCAGATGAACTAGCAAACTATGCATTTTCGTTGCCTTTGGGATTTCTAGCTTTAGATTATGTTCCACCGAATTAGGATTCGATATTGAGAGAGGACATTTATATATGGACCCTCACGATCTTGGCATGTTCGTATGTAATTGCTTTAGTATAAGAGAATGTAGGATGAAACAACCAAGCTTTTTTTTAAAAAAAAAACCTTAACAATTCTACTGCGGAAATAAACATAAACCAGATAATCCAATAAAATCATCCAATGAAACAAATAAATCAAATCCCAACAAACAAATTCAATAACTGATACGTGAAGTTTTAAACCCAAATAGTATCCGCAAGTGCACAGACAAAAGCAGTAGTATTTTAGGTATCGAATCCTCAGGGACCAAGGTCACACTATGAAAATATGGACTATTGTTTAAAGCTAAGATAAAAATGGGATTGGTTTGAAACGAAACAATGAACGAAATAGCAATTAAAAAATGATGTAAATTCAATAAGATAAAGACACTAGATTAGAGTCATTCGCCAGTGACTTCGGATTAAGGACTGAGCAATCTATTCAGGATTCAATTTAACGCAATCTAGAACTCGAACATGAATGTAATATTGCCTCACTGTCGTGATGCATCAATATCTTTATCTAACATCCTAAATGCATAAACTGTCGTTCGAATTCAGAGATGAAGATAAGCATTAACAATTTGGTTCGATTTGTTCACAATCGATGGTAACAATCAACTGTCGTTGGTTACACACCGATTGCTCATCAACGGTTTATCTAGCAACCTAGAGCACTGTCGTGAATAAGTTAATCCTAAGATCATAGACTAGGTGATCAAATTAGCCTAAGCAGTATGAATCCCGATTGATGAAGACAAATGATAACATTTCCTATTTGGCTCAGTCACTATCATCCTAATCCACCATTGAAATTCCCTAATCTAGCTATGAGACTACTCAAGCATAATGGAATCAATCACAACAAAGACAAAAGGAGAATTCATAATCAAATTAAAGAGAATAAGGTTTAGAATTCTTCTCAGAACGATGTCGTGGAATGATCCAGCAAGGAGAAGCAACAAATCGGAAAAATCCCAAAATCGTGAACAGTAACTGTGAACAGTACCGTGAACAGTAATCGTGAACAGTGTTTCGATGAACAGTGTTTTGATGAACAACGTTTTCGTGATTTTTCCAAGTCTCTTGTCTCAGGAACGTACAATGAAAAATCTCAGAGAAAAAATAGAACTTAGGTTTAGGAAAGTGGCTGAAACTTATTTATAGGGAAAATTAGGGCAACTTGGTTCTGGGTGCCCGACCGGTCGGTCCGTATCCAGAATCGGCAAGTCTTCACGTCGTGGACCGGTCGGTCTTCTCATCCGGACCGGTCGGTCCGGATCCAGAGAGTTTTGGCTTCGGGACTCGGGTGTGGACCGGTCGGTCCAGTGGTAGGATCGATCGGTCTTGCTTTCGCTTGGGTCTTGGGTCTTCACACGGGACCGATCGGTCCACAGGCCAGACCGGCCGGTCTCAAATCCAGAGAGTTTGGCTTCTTCGAGTCTTCGGGCGAGCAGGTGCTCGCTCCAAACCGAGCAGGTGCTCGGTTTATGAAAAGTGCCATCTTTTCTCCAGATTCGTCCTTTTTGCTCCAATAACCTCCACAGACTCTAATCCATGCATGAGAGCCTCCTAGAACCTGCAAAGACACAAAATAAACTAGAAAGAACCAAAAAGACTAAAGAAATGATAACTAAAAGAGACCAAAATACTAATATATCAATTCCCCCGGACTTAGATCTTTGTTTGTCCTCAAACAAACTTAGAAACAAGTAAAGGAGAAAGGTTTGAAAACGCGGATGGAATTCACTCGCTTGTTGGAAAGATTTCAGATTTCATACTTTCGTCATTAGGCCTTAGAACATGTATCATAGTCAACCATGGGGCTCATAACCTAACTTAATCACCCACAACCCATCAAAACGTCGGTATCCACAATATCATCTCTTAAATAGGATTAATGAAAATGAAGTACAGTGATCTTACCCAAGGGGGATCGTTTCAAGGGGTGCTGACTTTTCCGAACCAAGACCCTCTCCTGCATACTCTTTTTCTCAACTCAAATCCTCTCTTTAAAAATGGTTAAACGTTTGATAGATTTTTTTTTTTTTTTTTTTTTTTGGGACGGATCGGAATGAGACCGCGAAGACATATGGGTTTACGCATCGTCCCCTGGCTCACCCAGAAACTTGAAGTTTCCCTCTAGAATTTTTTTCTCTTTTTTTTATTTATATATTTTTTATGGGACGATTCTCATGAGGTCACAAAGGAGATACGGGTTTACGCATCATCCCCTGGTTCACTTCGAATCTTTTAGTTTCCCTTACAACATGCCTTCCGCGAGTCCCAAAAGATACACGGGCTTATTCGCGTAGTCCCTTGGGCCATCTGGACATGTTGCTTTGATAAAAGAGAGGAGAGTTAGAGAATAAAGAACTTACGTGGTGGAGAGTTGCAGTGTCTTGTAAGGTTCGAAAAAGTCTTGCCCAATGAACGTCAAACCCTTGAAAAAGAAATTAAAAGTCAAGATTAACCAAATAATGACTTGAGACGATATTGGATCCACCTAATTCCAGATGAATATGGGCTTTGGGGAAAATTTATCCACCCATAACCTTTCCGATACAGAGCTTTAGCCAAACAAATCATGCAAGTAATCCCTAATCCAAACATAATTCCAATAGATCAAGATCCTAATTCCCAACACTCGATAAAATTCAAAAACAGACTCAATAAAAATCAAAATAAAACCGATAACAAATTGCTCCCCCGGACTTAAATCACACCGTCTCCGGTGTGAAAAAGTTCAAGAGATTGGTGACACAAGAAAATAATAAAAACGGAAAACAAAGATGGATAAAACAATGATGGTAGAGGGTGAAAGAGATATCACCGTGTAGAAGCCTCCGCGTCGTCGTTGAGCATGTGATCGATGCCATGCGAGCAGGTGCTCGACTTGGGACTAGGCTGGGGATCGACCGGTCCCAACAACTGGACCGACCGGTCCCATTTCCAGAGACTCCTTCTGGTCTGGGCTTCTGGCGTTTTTTTTTTTTTTTTAGGAAATCTGAAAACTCAAAATTTTAAACCAAAGTTAGTAGAAAAAGAAATCAAATTGAAAAAGTTAGAAAACGTACCGGTGGGTTGCCTCCCACCAAGCGCTTGTTTTAAGTCGTTAGCTCGACTTTGTTGGCCATCTAGGCTCAAGGATTAGAGGCTTTCTTGTCCGGATCAGGGCTCGGTGGAGGTGGGTTGAGGCGTGGTCGATTTGCTCTTTGATCACTTATATTCGGTTGCAGAACCTTGCTCAGCATACTAGCCATAGCCGCTTGACCCTTTTCCTTAAATTCCGGAGTAACAATAGCTTTGACCTTAGAGAAAGGCCTAGACATGCCTTTACTCTTTAGCTTGTACTCAATTGTGTCTCCAACACATCTCTGCGGTGTCAAGGTTATGTGCAAACCTGTAGCATTCTTCTCGCGCTTTGGTTTGTCCCGCTTGTTGACTTCCTTGGGTTTCCTTTCATAAGAACGAGTGTCTCCATCCAGGACTTCATTAACCTCATTCTTATTACAGAGTGCTGCAGCTGGTAGGACACTTACCCTTCCCGTTACATCGTCTATGGCAACACAAGAGCCATACTTGTCGCCATCCGAAATAGCGTTGTAAGAGATCCGCTTGTCGATGTTAGAGAAAACAATCCGTTTGTTTGGTAAGTCAACAACTACACCTGCTGTTGCAAGGAAAGGTCTTCCCAAAATTAAAGGCATGTATGAACCATTGCTTATCTCCACAACTTGGAAATCAGTTGGAATCAAACAATCCCCAATCCTGACATTTAAATTCCCAATGAATCCTTGCGAAGTTGTTACCGAGGCATCCGCAAATCTAATAGACATCTTAGAAGTCTGGATATCAACAATACCTAAAGATTCTGCAATATCCCTTGACATGAGGTTAACACTAGATCCAGAATCGCATAAAGAATCCTCAAAATCAATTCCAAAGATAAGACATGGAACAACAAACTTACCTGGATCCTCTAGCTTATGCAGTTGCCTTAATAAAGGTATCTGAGTGTTACCTGGAGTGACATCTATGCTTTGACTCTGAGGATCCGTAGCTGGTTCAAGTGGGATCGATCGATCTGGCTCGTCCGCAGGAATCAATGCAACCTTTTCCGCAGAACCTGACGCTTTACTCTGGGACATAGAAGCAACTTGTGAATCAAGAAAGTCAACCTGACAAGTTAAACTCTCTAGTTTATAGCTGAGTTCGTTGTTCATGACGTTTATCTTGTCGTCAAGAGAGGTTATTTTCTCATTCACTTCCCGTGCACTCCTGTCTTGCCCATCTAGAATCTGTTGCATCATTAGCTCAAGTCTATTCTCTTGGAGGTGCGGTGCTTGATGTTCTCTACTCTGATTGGGTCCTTGGTCCTCGATAAAGTTGACATAGGCATGTGGGTAAGGAACCCTGGGTGCGTAAACTCTCTCTGGGGGAATTTCTGAAGATTCGGTAGGAGCATCCTGGCGAGCAGGTGCTCGCTCCAAACCGAGCAGGTGCTCGGTTACGTGCTCCTTACCTTTTCTGTGGGTGCTAGAGATTCCGCTCGTGATTTCTACAGCATTGGCATACCCATTCTTAGGATTCATCTCCCCTTTCCCTGGAAGAATTCCAGCCGGTCTCTTAATCGTCTCAGCAGTTTGAGCAACTTGTTTATCCAATTTCTTCACATGCGCGGTAACAGCCTCGTACTTTGCATTCAAATCATCGTACATGAGATCTACCTTGCCATTAATCTCAGTGGACGCCTTTTGGCTGTTAACCATCAGTTGCTGCATGAGACTCTTCAACTCATCCAGAGATGTAGGCGCGGAAGTAGCTTGTTGTGGCGCAGCGAATTGTTGTTGGTTCCCTCCTTGGAAACGACTCTGATTCTGGTTAGGGATGAACTGATTCCCTTGAGCGTTGTTGGAGTAGAATCTCTGAAATCCTTGACCGTTCACAAAGTTGACCTCTTGTAATGCGGCGACCTCATAAACTTCAAACTCTTGAGAAATAGGAGCAGCCCCATTCTCTTCCACAGATTTTACCGGTCTCTGGTTCTCGCGTAAAAGTAGATTCACCTTTGCTGTCAGCTCATCAATCTTCTGAGTGTCCATATTATAGACTTTCCTGGACCTATCATACTCAGGAGCCTTGTTGCTAGAGCTCGCAGCGAGGTTCTCAATCAGCTCAAAGGCTCCATCCCTTGTCTTGGTCATGAAGTCTCCGTTACTTGCAGCGTTAAGAGCATTCCTATAGTCCCACTCAACTCCATCGTAGAAAATTCCAAGAATCTGCTCATCTTTGAAGCCGTGATGAGGACATTCCCTACGGTATTCCTTGAGTCTCTCCCAAGCTTCACAGAAATTTTCGCTGGAATGTTGTTGAAACGAAGAGATCTTATTCCTCAAAGACGCAGTTTTGGACTTGGTGTAGAAGTGGTCCAAAAACGCAGCTCTAACTTCGTCCCAAGTCTTTAAAGAACCAGCCGGTAAAGACTTCAACCATCTAGAAGCCTTATCCGAGAGTGAGAATGGAAACAGCTTGCACTTCATAAATTCACTCGGCACTCCATTAGACCCCGTAGTAGTGCAGATTTCCTCGAAATTCTCAATGTGATCCATTGGTATTTCAGCTGGTAATCCGTGGAATAGATGCTGTTTCACCAATGAGATCATCTGAGGCTTGATCTCATAATCCTGCCTCTGAATAGTTGGGATCACAATGGCTGAACGGTTCTGATAGAAAACATGGGGATTATCCATATCCCCTATACCCGGCTGTACTAGTGGAGCTTGTGGTTGATTCCTTTGCAACTGAGCAATCTGATCCCTCAACAACTGCAACTGAGTATTCATCGCTTCCTGAGACATAACAAAAACAAATAAAAGAAAACAAAATTAGCAAAAATAAATTCTTAGACTATAAACTAAATCGAAATTCAAAGGCAACATAATTGGTCCCCGGCAACGGCGCCAAAAACTTGATACGTGAAGTTTTAAACCCAAATAGTATCCGCAAGTGCACAGACAAAAGCAGTAGTATTTTAGGTATCGAATCCTCAGGGACCAAGGTCACACTATGAAAATATGGACTATTGTTTAAAGCTAAGATAAAAATGGGATTGGTTTGAAACGAAACAATGAACGAAATAGCAATTAAAAATGATGTAAATTCAATAAGATAAAGACACTAGATTAGAGTCATTCGCCAGTGACTTCGGATTAAGGACTGAGCAATCTATTCAGGATTCAATTTAACGCAATCTAGAACTCGAACATGAATGTAATATTGCCTCACTGTCGTGATGCATCAATATCTTTATCTAACATCCTAAATGCATAAACTGTCGTTCGAATTCAGAGATGAAGATAAGCATTAATAATTTGGTTCGATTTGTTCACAATCGATGGTAACAATCAACTGTCGTTGGTTACACACCGATTGCTCATCAACGGTTTATCTAGCAACCTAGAGCACTGTCGTGAATAAGTTAATCCTAAGATCATAGACTAGGTGATCAAATTAGCCTAAGCAGTATGAATCCCGATTGATGAAGACAAATGATAACATTTCCTATTTGGCTCAGTCACTATCATCCTAATCCACCATTGAAATTCCCTAATCTAGCTATGAGACTACTCAAGCATAATGGAATCAATCACAACAAAGACAAAAGGAGAATTCATAATCAAATTAAAGAGAATAAAGTTTAGAATTCTTCTCAGAACGATGTCGTGGAATGATCCAGCAAGGAGAAGCAACAAATCGGAAAAATCCCAAAATCGTGAACAGTAACTGTGAACAGTACCGTGAACAGTAATCGTGAACAGTGTTTCGATGAACAGTGTTTTGATGAACAGCGTTTTCGTGATTTTTCCAAGTCTCTTGTCTCAGGAACGTACAATGAAAAATCTCAGAGAAAAAATAGAACTTAGGTTTAGGAAAGTGGCTGAAACTTATTTATAGGGAAAATTAGGGCAACTTGGTTCTGGGTGCCCGACCGGTCGGTCTGGTTCCGGACCGGTCGGTCCGTATCCAGAATCGGCAAGTCTTCACGTCGTGGACCGGTCGGTCTTCTCATCCGGACCGGTCGGTCCGGATTCCAGAGAGTTTTGGCTTCGGGACTCGGGTGTGGACCGGTCGGTCCAGTGGTAGGATCGATCGGTCTTGCTTTCGCTTGGGTCTTGGGTCTTCACACGGGACCGGTCGGTCCACTGGCCAGACCGGCCGGTCTCGAATCCAGAGAGTTTGGCTTCTTCGAGTCTTCGGGCGAGCAGGTGCTCTGTTTATGAAAAGTGCCATCTTTTCTCCAGATTCGTCCTTTTTGCTCCAATAATCTCCACAGACTCTAATCCATGCATGAGAGCCTCCTAGAACCTGTAAAGACACAAAATAAACTAGAAAGAACCAAAAAGACTAAAGAAATGATAACTAAAAGAGACCAAAATACTAATATATCAATAACAATATTCAGGAATGATAAAACTAGCAACCTATAACAACCGGGTTCGCTAGACTAATCAACAAAACAGTAAAACCCTATCATCCTCTTCCTACGCATTGATTTCGTAGTCACACTTTTTCTTTACCTGCAACACATGGAAAAAGAGTTGCGTAAGTATTTTATAAATACTTAGTGAGCCGGTCATACCATCAACTGGCGCAACAAGCAGGCTCAGACAACATTACATACCATAACATATATAACACAATCCAACAAATACACAACACTAAATTTTCAAAACGTTTCTAAATCAAAATTGGTCGTGTACGTATAGCGACACCAGGATGGTGTCGATTGACACGCCTCTGTAACGCACCAGAATCGAGTTTCTTCTCTCACAACTCAATTCCGGGCGATACGAGTCGCAAACCTGCAAACGATCGATACCAACACAATACACAATCACACAACAATGATCACAATTCAATTCACACAAGAATCCATCACAAAATCATCACGAAAACATCAACAAACCATCATTGCCTATAACATGTAGTCGCAAACTCACCTTTGCTAAAAAGGGATGAACGAAACACGGATTATAAACGAAAAGGCACACGAATCAGACCCTCTAAACTCGAGAACCCACTGATCGGATTGAAACACACGAAGAACACGACACACGGAGAACCTAACGCCTCTAGGATGCTAAGAGAAAGGTTCGAGATTGATTTCTTTGCAACAATCAATCAAAAATACAACAATCTCTCAAGTGTCTCTCAAATTATCTTTTCTTTTCTCTGATCATGACGGTTGGGAGAAAGGCACGCCACCCTAGGTATTATATATACCATTAACCGAGCCAAAAACCGTATTTAACAAGTCAATTATCCGGTTCAGGAAAACCTCGTGTCGAGCGACACTCCCTGTGTGTCGAGACTCCTTGTGTATCGATCGATACTTCACAATCCTTTGCGTTGATCGACACACACCCTGTGTTGCTTGACACGATAGCCAGAAATCACATTTATGGTTCGCGGATGTTACATAGGATACCTGACATCATGCGCGACTCAATTAACCTAAATAAAATTATTTTATTCCCAACAAAAACATATATGAAAAACTTGATTTTGTTTTTTAGTAAATAATTTCTTGAGAAATTTATCAAAATTATCATAATTTTTCCAATCCTTTTCAATTCTACCATAACACTCAATTTCTTTTAATTTCATCCCACAACACTAATTAAAATTACCAAATTATTCTCATCTTCTTCCTTCCTTCATCAATCTCTCTCACACATTCCTTCAATCTTCATCTTCTTTCTTCCTTCATCAATCTCTCTCACCATTCCTTCAATCTTCATCTTCTTCCTTTCTTCATCTTCATCCATCTCTCTCTCTCTCTCTCTCTCTCTCTCTCTCTCTCTCTCTCTCTCTCTCTCTCTCTCTCTCTCTCTCTCTCTCTCTCTCTCTCTCTCTCTCTCTCTTTCTCTCAAACAGAGCAGTGAAGAAGATAAAAATGGCGACGAAGATGGTGTCGGAGACGACAATGGAAATTGACAACAATGGACAAAAACGGTTACAAACAGAGACTGTGGACAAATATGATGACGGCGACGGTGGACGAATGTGAATCTGGTGATGACGACAGTGGACAAAAACGGACTCGGCGACTGATCTGGTGACAGTGACGGAGGCAGTGGACGAAAAACGGAGTCGGCGACGGTGGACAAAACGGAGTCGGAGACGAATCCGATGGCGGTGACGGTGGATGGTGGACAAAAATAACGGCGGATGGCGGTGGACGAAATAACACTGATATACCATAAGTTGTAGTAGAGGCAAATTAGTTTTTAAATCACTCTTGGGGGATAAAATTGAAAAGTCCATCATATTATGGTAATTTTGGAAAGATTTTTTGAAAATTATGGTAATTTTGATAAACATTCACAATTTCTTTGGTCAAAGGCAGTGCCGTGCCCAGACTTCTAAAGACTCGAGGCGGATTTAAAAAATATGCCCTTGTCAATATGATTTTATCTTTAATTTTAAATACCGATTAATAAAGTCTTAAATCAACAAAATAAAGTTTAAACGTTAACGGAAAAAAAAATCAATCACATAATATTTCGGGCACACTCATCATTAATTCAAACAAATCCTTACAGATTTTCAAGTTTCTTACAATACATGTGCAATGCATTTGTTTGAAATCTTATGTTTTTTAACAAACCAAAAGAAAAGTAAAACACATAAAAAAATGTAAAGATACTTTCTTTTTTTTGACATCTAAACTTAGTTTTTATTGAATTCATTTGGGAAACACAACCGAACAAACATGAGACCCAAGACAGGTCTGCAAACCACACCAAGTCATAAGAGAAAAACAAAGGGGTCCTCCAGACCATTCATATGATTCTAATTACACCAAAATTACAAGGAAGTTATGAAAAGAGGAATACACACTCTCCCATTGAAATAATTTCTTGCGCCATAAAGGGAAACCTATCACTGGAACTAGAGCTGAAGACAAACACACGACCCTCAAAAGGCCTCCGAAGTCCAATGTAATTGGGCGCTACTGATTCCACGTACTAGATGTCTCCATCTCACGTAGGTAGGTTCGGCAAGAAACAGAGCAATTCCCAAAAGCCATCATCTTCTGCGAAACACAACACCATCTACACACCACTTCACAAACCTTCTCAAACAAGAAAGCGAAGGAAATACTACGACTAGGCCAAAAGGAGAATACTATAACCAAGTGGATAAAACCGAAACCAAAACACAGGAATTCAACATCCATGAGTCGACAAAGGAAAAACAAATTGACAACATCTAGAAGCAAAAACCAAAATCCTATGGCAATTCTAAAAGACCAAAGAAGCCAGGAAGACATGAATAAAGAGATCCTAAAAACCACCAACACCAAACGAAAACCCAAAGCTAATACCTTAATCACTAAAAACCAAACACATGAAGCCAAAAAACGAAATCCTAAAGACCACCCAAGCAGCAGCAAACACCACTACACAACTACTACCGATCTAAAAGAGGAGGTACCAGAGAAAAACAAGAGATCGAGAAATCTCCGGCGAGAAAATAACGGGGCCTAAAAGGGGATCTGAAAACACAAAAATAGCTCTCATGAGTACAAAACCCGCTCACCAATGCTTTATAGGATCGCCAAGGTCTTCACCACGAGCCACCATTCCACGGCCAAATCAACCCCGAACCACCACCCAGCCTCTCCCATCGATCTCACATCTCAAACCTCCGGACAAAAAACCATCCTCAAAACCTAAACAAGACAGAAACGAATCGGCCTGGTGCTAACGGAGCCACCGGTCCGATCGGAAACAGAGAACAAAAAAAATGTAAAGATACATCTTATGTTTTTTTTCAGCAAACCAAAAGAAAACAAAAGACACGTAAAAACACAAATGAAGATGATTCATAAATATTATATAAGCACTAAACAAACAATAAAACTAAAAAAGAAAAAAAAATTAAAACTGTTAGAATAAGAGAGAAAAGAACTGAGTGATGTCTTATTCCATAGAGAACAAAGATATATATAATGTTACAATAACTTGGGGAGGAGTAATAACTTGGAGAGGAAGTGAGTTGCTGAACAAGGCCATAAGCATATATGGACATTCACAATAAATGGGTTTATAACACTTCCCCTTGAATGTCCATTATCTAAAACTACTCCTAATACGCAAGTGATGCTGCCTCATTAAAAACCTTACCAGGAAAACCCAGTGGGAAAAACCATGGTTAAGGGAAAAAGAGTGCAGCGCGTATTTACTTCCCCTGATGATAAGATGACTTAAGATCTTTGAGACAACGCATCCAAATAATGAACTTGTTTCTTCAAAGAAGCAGTTGGAAGTGTCTTGAGAAATAAGTCCACCAAAGTTTTGCTTGAACGAATATGTAGAATATGTATATCGCCATTCTTCTGCAACTTAAAGATCTTTTAGATTATCCATCTTGATCATTCTCTATGTTTCTCTTAATATCATTAAAGTAAGATATTCATTATAGAGATTGATAGACTTTCATATATCACTCTAATGATAACATTCCTCTTTAAGTGTCTATCATTTGCGTGTTCTTTGATGTCTCGTTAAAAACCTTTCATAGAAAAACCCTATGGGATAAAAACTATGATAAGAGAAAAAGAGTACATCCACGCTCATCATTATCTTTCTCCCTCTCAGAAGCATCTTCTTCAGGAGATGACTTCTGATCATATGATATCTTTTCGAATGATCATAAGTATAGCCTTAACAAACAAACTTGTATGATTTATGATATCTCAAATCATTAGACTTCTGGTCCATACCATATTTTCCTTTTATCATACAAAATCACATCTTTCAATCATGAAAGAGATCGATAAATTTCTTAAACATCAGTTTAAATTTGGTACTTCAGGACCAAGTATATGTGAACATTCTTATATAGATTCTTGCCATGATCTATAAGTACTTTTCCAAATCATTTCTATAAATCTCTTCAGGAGTTCCAGTAATGTTCAAATCATCAACATACTATGTAATATTCATAAATTCCTTTCTCAAAATGCCTTCTGAATATGCAAGGACGAATCATTCTTATATGCTTCTCTTAGAAAATACTCCCCGATATTTCAATCCATAAAGAGAACGATTCAATTTTCTGCGATTTGTACAAAAGAGTTTTTGCTTCTAGCAAATCTTTCTGGGATCTTCATACAAATATCACTATCAGTGATCTTTTACCATAATTGTTATGATAACTCTGCTGCAGTTTTTATGATCTTCAAATTAAGAATCATTTTGATCAATATCTTTAGAGAAATCTACATGGGTACAGATATACATAATTATACCATATTTTGTCTTTTCATTTGATCGAGTAGAGTTCTCAAGAACATAATTTTGATATCTTTAATCCTTCAGGGATTATATCCATATAAATTTCCCCATCCAGTGTTCTATATCTTATTGCCAGACTTATAAGATATTTCAAAAGTATTGCTACCACCACAAGAGAATATAAATATATCTCTTCATAAAACAATCTTTGTCTTTGTGAAAATTTCACTATTTTTACTATCGTTTTCCACAAACTTTATATCTTTCACTGGTTTTACACTTTAGGTGCATGGACTCCTGGTCCAAAAATTTCTCTTCAAGAGATTATAAGTACAAGTCTATTTTTCTTTCCACTTTGGCTAATCATTACTTTGTGTACACATTTCAATAGACTTTCTTTCATGATCCTCTTATTCATAATATCAACTGCTCATAGCATGCAAAATATTACGACGCCGATTTGCTTTTTGGTTCCCATATTATTTTTAACATGACATAGCTAGCTAGCTCCTTTCATTGTCAAGTACTTGAACTTTTTATTTGTCATGTTGATGTCTCTTCTGGAGATCATTCAAAATCTTTATTACCTCGATTTGGTCATTCTCAATTTCTGCTCCTTTCTTTTTACGAGGATTTATATATAGAACCAAATAGGTCTATCACGCTTCATGCAATCTTTAGACTCACTAGCAGTTTGATATAATCCTTCTAGGACATTCATTTAATTGGAGCATATACAGCTGGCATAGGTGATTTCATCACTCTATTGGGATCAACAAAAGCGTATGCAATTAATACGCCAAGTTTTTGCTTATGAATTATCTTTTTGGACTTCTAATGTACATTCCCTAGTCCGAGGATCATTGATAATTCATAGCTACTTATATCTTTTCCCAGCTATTTATTTTCTCCCTCTAATGTTGGAAACTGACTCATTATAATGAGAATATACAAGTCGAGATTTCAATAAATCCTTCTGGGATAGCTCTAGACACTTATTTAATATTCATATCCAACATATATTTTTTTCCTCTTTTGAGGTTCCATCTTATAGCGCTGTGGTGGAGCACTTTTCATAGTCAAATATCTTTCTGATGGAAATTATTTGGTTTCTGATCCTAAACCAATAATGATGGGGAGACCTATTAGTTATTCATTGGCTTGATGCGAAACAATGGTATTAAACCATTTTGTGTATAAACATAAGCTTCTGGATGTTCAACACTTTATTTCAATGGGTATTCAAACATAAATTCACCAGCATTATCAAATAACCTTGCAAACTTCAAGTTGCAATTTCATGACAAGGATAAATGTGAATATTTAGTTGATGTTTTCATCGAGTCAATGCGTCCATTGAATCGATGCATCTATTATCTAAAATTCACATAGTGGGTGATCAGCCCATAAATATCTCCTTGTATATACTTCTGGAAATAAACAGATCCTAGTTTATTTTTCTTATTGGTGAATGCCACATTATCATATTGCTTCATGAGCAATCAACATATGATAAATGACTAAAAAGAATCTTCTGGTTCTTTACAAAATATCCACACATTTTTTATAAATTTCCGCATCATCTATTAAACCAGGATGACCAATCCGGTTAAGCCAAATATTTAAATTCTCAGTAAATATCTGATTTATTTTTCATTCTCAGTAAACTTCGGATTTACTTTTCATTCTCAGTAAACTTCTGGTTTACTTTTCATTCTCAGTAAACTTCTGGTTTACGAATCTTTGTGTAGTACAATCTAGTACAAAATAGGTAGATTCTCTTAAATACTTTCAACCTTGGGAAAAACTTGTGATTTGGGGATATTCAACAATTCCTTCACTTTTCATATAAAATCCCATAGATTTATTTTTATGGAGTAAGCAAACTCAATTTTAGTGTAAACATAATCTTCTGCATGTTTCACTTATAGTATATAGGATCATTAACTCTTCCCCTCGAGATGATAACACTGTAGATTTATCAATCTCGAACTGAATCTCATTTTCAGAATCAATAACATATCCTACTCAAATCATGTATTTTACTTTTGAGACTTAAGATAATGAAATGTATCAAGTGACAATGATATTTATGTGCTCTTCTGGAGCATTCATATATATGCTTAATACTACTTTGTATTTTACTCGCAAAGTTTATTGCATTTTCTATTTGTTCACTTCTGGTGAAAATATGAGTTCTTGATAGAAACTCTTCAATCGCGATCTTGAGAACATTCATATCCACTTTCACTTATGCTTTCGGCAAATATTATCTGTGTCGTCCTTTTCTTTCTTAAAATATGATGTCACATTCGCTTCAGGGAATGGAGTATAACCAATAAAACATATTTATTTATAGACTTAATCTTAGATGTACACACTCATAATGATCTCTAAATAACATCTTGTTCTCATCATACTTTTCTTTTAAATTGCCTTAGAGAACTTGTGGATCTTTAAGAGTCAAGTAGTAAACATAATCTTCAAGATATGTTATTTGTCTATGTGAGATTCTTTACTCTTCTACCTCGAGATGATGAAACTTCAGGTTCATTCATCTCGTATTAAATTCTACTCCATAATTAAAACATATCCCAACTTGGATCATCTATATCATTTACTTTAAGACTTGGAGGAATATATCTCACAATGCGTTCCCATGTATATGCTCTTCGGGAGCCTTTACTAAGCTTTATACTCTTGATATTGTATTCACACTAGATACATTCATTCTCATATGAGAGAAAATTCTCTTCTTTCTTGCCATCTTTCTTTTCTCACTTCTGGTGAGAATTTTAGTTTTACTAAGAATCACTTTGATCTCGATTTTAACCTTTCAAGACAATATATATAGCCACTTCTTTGGCTTAGTATTATTAGTGTAATGACACATTCACTTCAGGGAATGGACAATAATCAACGCGATGTGGTTCATGAATTTCATTAGACCCAAAATTTATATCAAATAAAATCACAAGCAGTAAAATCAATTCGGAAAGGTCATGATTATATATAGATATATAATATATGATAATAAACCATTTAAAACATGAGCCAGTAACTAAAGGCTATATTGATCATCATAAACTCATAAGTTGATTTCTATAAAACATGCATCGATTTGTTAAAAGCACAGTATGCTATCATATTATCAAACCAATCAGATGACCGACACATACCAAACATGTGTCGATCCCTTATAAATTAATAAAGCATGAAAGGATGAAATATGTTTTGATCTATAACTTAATGATGCCATGAATTTATTAACTGGATATAAATAATAAGATGGATAAGCACACTTATCTCGATGAGTGTGAATGGTGAGTTATGACTAAGACGGAGAAGGCATCTTAACAAAACAATGATGGGGAGATCGGAGATTAGCTCGATGATCACCTTGATGATTGTGCCGGAGGAATCTCTATGTTGAGCCAACTAAACCATGAAGCAACAAATAAAATAATAAGTAATTAGAGATGACCAACATATCATATCTCATGGTGAAGCGATAAGTTATTAAACCATGTAAATCAAATAATTACGTGTGTTTTAATAAACCATCACATATTGAACAAAACTATAAATAATAAAACATGAGCAGATCAGTCACTTATCTCAATTTTTGGACAGAGGTGACAAAACAACTTCGATTGCGTAAGAAACGACTTCAGAGAGATTGAAAACGGAGACATCCGAAAGGAAAGGTAATGTGGGTTACATTTGTTGAGTAGGTAGGGTTTTAGGCTTAGACGGCTAGAGTTTTTACTCAGTGGTTAGGATTTCGTGCTGATAACGTGTTAGAATAAGAGAGAAAAGAACTGAGTGATGTCTTATTCCATAGAGAACAAAGATATATATAATGTTACAATAACTTGGGGAGGAGTAATAACTTGGAGAGGAAGTGACTTGGTGAACAAGACCATAAGCATATATGGACATTCACAATAAATGGGTTTATAACAAAAACCACTAGACTAGACTAATAATAAAAAAAAAAAAAATACATCCTTAAGTGAAGAAATTAAAATGTGGAAGGTGGTGTGGGTGTAATGTAAATTTATAGAAATACTAGACTATGACTAATAATTGTAATCTAGAACCTCAAAATTTATATATTCTCTCGGGCCTCAAGGCAAATTCGTTTTTTACGGCCCTGGTCAAAGGCAACAAAGACAGAGACTCTCATTTTGCAAACACGATGGACTTTTAAGTCATAGACTTCAATAATTCGTCCATTACAACTTTCTTCCTCACAGATTTGTTCCAGCTGACGCTATGGATTCTTCTTCACTGTAAGTATTACTATATTAATTTGTAATCTTTTTAAAAAATCTTTGCTTAGTCCTAGGTCAACTTCTTGCGCTGAATAATTTCTTGCTCTTTGGACATTTGACTAAATTCTGGGTTTCTCTGGTTTTAGAAAGGGCATTGAGCTTGGGAAGCTTGTGTTGAGCTCCGGTCTCTTGGAAATCTCATGGAGTAAGATCTCAGAGATACAGAAGTCAAACGATCCAATTCAAGATTCAGCTCTAGGATTCAAGATTCACAATAAAGAAGAGAAATTCCCCATTGTGGTTTTCACGGCTCCACCGATTAGCAGCAATAGCTTTGCTCCTACTCTTCTTGTTGGGTCGCAAGATCCAAATCCATTCCATTTCCTCCGCTCAGAGAAGGTCCCTTCATTCTCTGTTCACACACCTGCTTTTGAGCTTTTTGCCTATAATGAAAATCTCCCTCAACTTAAAAGAGAGGTAAGTTTTAATTTCACTCAATAGCTTCTGATACTCTCTTGAGAATTTGGTATGGTTTTCAACTTTATGAAATCTTGAGTTTTCATAACAAAAATCAGAATCTTTGATTCTTGCAGTTGCTCGAGCTGCTCAAGTCAAAACCGGTGATCATCACCGGAGCTGCGTTAGGAGGATGTGTTGCATCTCTCTTTACGCTATGGCTTCTAGAAACTATCGATCCGAAACTAAAACTAAAACGTCCATTGTGTATCACATTTGGCTCGCCTTTATTCGGCGACGATTCTCTCCAACAGATTCTTGAGAATTCCGTGAGGAGTTCGTGTTTCCTTCACGTAGCCGATGCTGCGAAAAATCCCATAACCGCAGGTTTGACGCCTATTGGAACGTTCTTGATATGTTCTGAATCTGAATGTGTTTGCATCGAGGACCCTGAGGCGGTCATGGAGTTGTTACTCGGTGGCGCTACTACAGATTTAGTAGACTACGGTGAAGTTCTACATCGTCTGGACCAATCGGTGTTTTCGATGGCGGCGGAGTCAAGATTGATACCTGATTATGTTTTCGATGGAATGAAGAAACGTTCGGAAGAGAAGAATCCACGTTTTGATTCGTTTGAGAGACTAAACCGCATGAAGATAATAATGGTGCATATGGAGTGGTACAAAAAGGAAAGCAAGAAGGACAAGACCGGTTACTACGATCACTATCGGTCCGAGTTCCAAAGCACAATCGCTCAAGATGTTGAAGGGATGAAGGAAGAGCTAAACGTTTACTGGAAAGCAGAGGTTGAAGAAGCAAAGAAGAATCCTCAGAGCGATTCTAAAGAGACGGTTTCTATTCTCGGGGAACAATTACAGACGGATGATTGAACCACTCGACATTGCAGAATATTACCGCAAAGGTGGGGAAAAGTATTCGGTTAGAGAAAGGTCTCGCCACTATGTAATGCTTGAGAATTGGTTTAAAGATGCAAAGCTGAAACCGGCTAAATGTGCAAGTAGTAATTTGAGTCATCTTTTAACGTTTGATTCTTGTTTTTGGGCTGAAGTTGAGGAAGCTTTTATTATAATCAAAAAGCTGAAAGAAGTTGAGGGGATGAGAGACGAGGCATTGATCGGAGAACTCGAGAAGTTTGAGAAATACGTGTTGGGGATGATAAAAAAACGTGAGGTTTCGCCAGAGATTTTCTTGGAGAAAAGCAGTTTCATGAGTTGGTGGAAAGAGTATAAAAAGATCAAAGTTGATTCTTCACATTTCACCGAGTTTATGAGCAGTGAGACGTACAAGGATTATGGTCAGTGAAATGTGTGATGGGTGATGCATTCATTGTGTGACTTTTTAAGTTTTCTTGTTTCAAAATTTTCATTGTGTGACTTTTTGCTTATTGTTTTTTCTTTCATATTGTAACTTTATAATATAAAATATACCTTTGAAGTATCTATAATATCATATAATCTATGTTTTTGGTTAATTTTCCAAACTACACTAATCAATAACAATTTTTCTACCAATTGTGTGCAGTGATAACAAAATGGGATTGGTTACCTTGAGCACTGGGTTCAAAACCTCTTTGGGACGGAAGATTATTCTATAAATCGAAAAACCTAAAAAAAATTGATTCTAAATACCAAAAAAGTGATGAGCCAAAGGTTCCGAACTCCAAGGCTTAAAAAAAAAAATCTTTACAAACTACAGAGTTTCTTTTCTCTTCAGTTTCTAGTTGATTCTTCTCCATGTTCTTCCTTCGTTTTTCTTTGTTTATGAAACCCTAATATATACTTCTTTGATTCTTTCACAAATCATAATTCATAATGACGAAGTACAAAAGGATAGGAAAGAAAGAAACCGTTTTAAAATAAATATATATATATAGGCAGGGGTCAAAATCTCAGTAGAGAATTATTTTTCGTGCTTGGCAAATTCAAAATTATTGTTAAATAATATAAATATTTTTCTCCTGTTAACAAATTTTATTATTTTCCTATACAAAAGCATTTTATTTAATTATCTAATATTTATTTTACGTAATTAATTTTTTTTATATCTTATTATTTATATTCCAATTTTTCAGATACTACTTCCAATCTTATTAAGATTATCTTTAATGTGTCTCTCTATTTTCTACTATAAAATAAAGTAAAATCTAGTATTGCTTTATCTGTTTACCATTCTTTTAAAATAGAAATATATTGGAGAAAATATAGAGGAATGAATTTGTGCTTTGAGATATGAGTTGGATAAATATTTGAGTTATATGATTGAGCAAACGTTTCATAAAGGGGATGATCAATATTGGTCCAATTTTTTCGGAGTCTTGGCTTAAGAATAAAACATCACCTCTTATAAGTAATGAATGGTGTCATGAATCGATCGACAGACGACAGTAGTACTAATATGTCTCATGTTAATTTAATTTCTCAACAGTTAAATTGTCCCTTGAATTCACTTTTTTTTTCTTCAATATTGGACACTAATCACAAAACAAAATAAAAGAGAGAATTAGTTGAACGTTAATTAAAGATTAAATACAATGAATTTCGATGGATATGGTAGAATAATCAGCCTCAAGTGCTGAGCTGATACATTACATGCATGTATGTTTTTCTTTTAACAACATGCATGTGTCGAATGTCGATGAACTATTATTATTATTATTTTTTTTGGGGAGAAAATGTGAATGATTATTGTTGTTGTCCAATATCGCCTTTCTAATCAATATCTCGTGATATCTATCGACTTTTGCAATGTATAACAGAGTAATGAGTAATGAAACAGAGCAAATCCATAATTCACATAGTATATAATGTTGTTGGGGCCAAATATGTTGAGCACTTTTGCAAAATAAGATAATGTTTAAAGGTTTTACATCTTTTGAATATGTCAAAATATTTCTAATATGGTTTTAGATCGGTTAAATCAGATTAAGACACTCTAATTGTCATGTAATGGTAATTGGTTGGGGAACTTCGAACAAGAACTGTTTTTAGTTTATTAACAAGTTTCATCACAGTGATCATCATCACTTCTACTTTTGAATTGCTTGCAAATAACAATATATATGAAAAAGCTAATAGCACTTGTGAGAGCCAAAAGCCAATAATAGTTATCAAGTCGAGCTTCCGACATATCATCTGCGAACCAATTATGTTTTCCACCTCTTGAGCTCGTGTAACTCTCGATAATCGAAATCAAAGCAGCACTCACAAAACTTCCCACACCGAAAACACTCGTGTACAAAGCAAATCCCATCGTTCTCATTCTAACCGGTACTTCGCTGTAGAAAAACTCTTGCATTCCAACAACCGTAAAAATGTCCGAGATCCCCAATAGAACGTATTGTGGTAAGAGCCAAAATATGCTCAATGGATCCAAATGCGTTGAAAACTTCATCTTTTGGCTTACCTCTAGTCTTTTTCTTTCAACTAATGCGGCGATGACGATGGAGATGATCGACAAGAACATCCCTATTCCCATTCTTTCCATGACGGTAATACCCTTTTCGTTCTTCGATATTTTCTTGGCGATTGGGATCAAGATTTTATCGTATAACGGCATGAGAAGGATTATGGACAAAGTGATTGTGCTTTGTAGCGTTGCGGGTGGGATTTTGAAGTTTGGTCCAATGTTTCTCTTCATAGTCATACCTTGCTTTGTGAAGAAAGTTGCGGGTTGCTGGAATATGACTGCAAACATTAGAAGCATCATCCATATAGGTAAAATCCGAAGCAATAGCTTGACGGTTTCGAGGCTTGAGAAACCCGTTTTGCAGCTTTTGTCATCATGTAAGCTCTTGGTAGTAGTAGGTTCAGTGTTGCTACAGTTACATAGAGGTTTCCCTTGCAACCTATAAAACAAGAGGAGAGATAGAGAGCAAGAATTAGGTTGCTAATGTTGTTTTAACCAATCCATAAACCAAACCGACAATAAACCGATTTTTTTTCTTTTGTTTAAATGTATATATGAACAAACCGTAACCAAAATCCAATCGTGCCAAAAATAAAATAAACCAAATAAAACTTCAAAAGTTGGTTTTTTATGTATAAACTTTTTGCCAAAAATACTGATTAAAATATATTTTGCTAAGCCAGAATCATATCTAATGATACTTAACATCATTCAGTTTCTATATTCATTAACCTTTTTTTTTTTGTCAACTATTCATTAACCTTAAAATCTATTAATAATGATAAAAAAAAAAAAAACTGAAACCGAACCAAATTTTTTATTGAACACAACTATATCAAAAAAACATCATATTTGTGTGGGCTTATTGTGGATGGAATGTTATAAAAAATGATGACTTACTCTAGCTCCATGGCATTCAAATCATGGTTGGTCGCAAGAGTTATCTTACTTCTTCTCCAAAATATTCCTTTGATTAGTTCAAAAATCTTTTGAAGTGGCAATTTAGCTTTGAGATCTTGACCAGGATCAGCATAGACATAAACCCCGCAGCCACACACGAACAAGAAGATCAACAACAACATTGAAGCGGTTGGTATTGCAAAACCGAGAACCCAACCAAATGTGTCTTGGATATAAGCCATAACGGTGACTCCTAGAAGGCTACCGGTGCAAACACCAAAGTACCACCACTGAAAAAACTTAGCCTTGTGGTTTGATTTGTCTTCTTTGTTCTCTGAGGATGACTCGTGGTCGTTGTCAAGGTCGTGGTCGAGCTGGTCAGCACCAAAGGCTTGAAGAGATGGGTTTAAAACGCCTAAGCCAAGAGCGACGAGGCACAGTGAAGTGTAGAGGAAGTAAAGAGATACGGTTTTAGTAGTGGAACGTGAGCCAGCAAATGCAGTAAATGTCAATCCCGCTAGTCCCTTTTTTAATACCAAACAAAAAGCTAAAACATAAGTAGTACTTAGCAACTTCGCATGAATAGAATCTCTAACATAAAAGTAATATTCACAACGTTTCAATCTTTTTAAATAATTTTAAATTTTTGCTAACTAGCAAAAGCCAAACATCATTACTAATGTAATTAGCAAAAAAAAAAAAATCTCTTAAAAAGAGGTAAACAAAAAAAATTATCAGTTGAAATTGGCAAGTTTCAAATAAATTAAAACAAAAAAAAAAAACTGTTGAATCATTAATTCTGGAAATCGTTTTTGATTAATGATATAATTATGAATTTTATTAATTGCAAAATTATCATTATTTGTACTTTGGGAAGTCTTGATATTGTGTGATATTGACTTTCCTTTCTCTTCAATATTATATTCTCTAACGTTCATATCAAGTTAATGTTGATCTCTTTCCTTATGTGAGAAAAAGAAAGAGACGTTGCAGGTTTTAACGAAAAGAGACGTTAGTCGTGTGTCTGGCCATCACCAGTGGAGACATTTTACCAATGTCTCACAATATAAAAATATTAAAAACACATTCTCTCTTATTTTTACTCAACTTTATACCTTCTTTTTCATTTTTTTACTCAACTTTATACCTTATCTTTTATCCTTTTACTCAACTTTTATTAATTTTATATTTAAACACACCTCAATTATCTCTCTCTTATGTCTTCCCCAAGACACAATCTCTCCAACTAAACCCTAGACACAATATCTCCTCTCTTTACTCAACTTTTATTAATTTTATATTTTAATACACCACACTATTTCAACAAAAAACACTCTCTTTCTTTCTTTTACTCAAATTTTAATAATTTTATATTATAAGACACACCCACATTGTCTCCAATGTACATGCTCTAAGAAGCTGGTCAAGGTCTCATATAAATTTTACAAAACAAAAAATATGTGGTACGAAATGTAAGTCAACTTGTAAAAATAATAATTTGTTATGAAGAATTACTGAGTAATACTAATCCTAATTAAATATGAAATAGTGTAAGATCTAATAATGGAAAATAGATAATCAAGATTAGTGAGTAATGAGTAGAGTTCCATTATCATAGTTGATTATACACTAGGCTTTACTATTTCTGACAAGATCCCAATATCACATTATTGAACCAAACTTTACCAGAAATATATGTGCTCAATTCCATTTACATCCTATACTCTACAAAGGAAGATAGGAAAACCAGTCGGTGAGAATAGTGTTATTCTTAGGAAAATCCATCGAAGTACCAAACCGCACACAGAAATGACAAATTAAAAATCTCAAAAAACGTTTTTTTTATTTACTCCTAGCGTCTCCACTTTTCAAGCAAATAAACCTCATAAAAATGTTCAAAGAAGAGGGTCACATGATTATTAGCACATCATAAACAACAAATTCAATAATAAACTTTCACTCTACCTCTAGGATCTGAGTTATAAAAAAACGCATAAAATTTTAGACCGATAATTCGAGAAAATAAGATTAAGAAAAGAAGAAAAAGGAAAGGGACAACTTGATTAGGAGATCATATTCATGTTAAATAATAAGAAAACAATTGTTGAACTGACTCTTGATTATTACCACAAAGTAGAGAGAAGAAGAAGCGAGGATGGTGAAGAATCTATCCCAGTAAGTATCGGCGAAAGGAGCAGAGAAGAGAGGCAACATGAAAGTGAAGCCACTCCAAGTGTTAACCGTCGTTGCTGCTCCTGAATTGCTCATCTTTACCACATCAGTTAGATATGTCACTAAGTTTGATGCAACTCCTTTGAATGCATATCTCTCTATCCCAGCTATCACTATGAGAAGGGCACAAGATTTGCTAAGTCCTCTTCTTTTCTCTCCTCCAGACATCAAAGATGGTATATTTAAATTTGTGTTTGTGTGTGTGTATTGAGAAGAAGAAGAAGAAAGAAGTAAAGTTATGGTTTGTGTGAGGAACTATATTTATAAAGCTTTAGGCCTCAAAATCTGGTTTTCAGTCGAGAAGTCTATTTATGTACACATAGTTGGGTGGGTGCACACGCTATATACATATACTATACAAACTACAATCTTTTCTAAAGTTTTTAATTTTAAAAAGAATATATTTCTAAAACACAGAAATGCTAATAACGTATTCTCTTAGGTTCCTAGGAAACAAACTACCTTTTTAAAAACAGAGTATATATATTTTCGTAGAATTCATTCTACATACGTTTTTGCTATATCAATCTTGTTCGTATTGCTCAACTACTTTTTATCTTAACTTTTTTTGTATGACATATATTTAATATTGTAGAAATGACAATTTAAAAGATACTCTGCAAGTAGAAACTAATAACAGATATTTTTTTCTCTCTTTAGGAATTTGTCTCTTACTCCTTTACTTGAAAAGAGATTGGGACAATCATATTGCAAAAAAAGGAGTTTGTGTAGATACGTGAAACCATTGGCAATAACTAATTCTCATCCATATATAACATTTTGCTTTCCATCTTTAAAAAAGGGGTGTAAGTCGAATTGGTTATAGTGAAAAATATAATCACCTATATTATATGTTAAGAATCCAATGTTCTTGGGAGACTAATAACTTCAAATCACCTTAAACAAAAAAAAATAACTTCAAATCATTATAGTACTCACTATGTTTCTAAATAATAGATGTTTTAGAGTTTTAATACATATAAATAAAACCTATTAATAATTTATATGAAATATGTTTTAGAAATATGGCATTTTTGAAAAGTGTCATTACAAAAAATAGTATTTTTAAAACTTTCTCAGAAAAATGGGAAAAAAAAACGGTGTAAATTTTGAAGAATTAGAGAGGTCCTCATTCTTTTTATTTTTCTTAGTCAGCATTCAAACTAATATTACAGACCTATAAACATACGGAAACAAAATGCATATTATCTCCCATTAAATTTGTAAGCTGCAGCTAGCACCACCTTACACCATCTATCTACTCTTCTCATATGTTTTCACTTAAATATGTTCTAAGTACCAACTCTTCACTTCTTCTCTCTTTTTGTCTAAGCACCAATTGTATGAGTTTTAAGTCTTATTATAACGCCCCGACCGCCCCTTCCATGGGCCTCCGTCCACTCTCAAGCCCATGGGCCTACCATGTCCGACGGTCGGTGCGTTAGTCCGAGAGGCTCGAAAGTCTTGTTTACAGATCCTGCAAATCTCCCCGCAATCTTTCACCGTGTTTTATCTTCACTCACACGATACTGGAAATGACTTCCCAGTAGGTCACTTATCATGAGATTGCTCCAGCTCAAGCACGTTTAACTCTAGAGTTCTCTCAAGACCTGTGTCCGAAAAAACTAGTGCACTTTGGTGATATAGGTAGCCAAATCAATTCTTTTAAAACTCTCCGCATATGCCGCATATACTGCATATGCCTGAAACCGGGTGTCACACCTATATCTTATACGTTTTAAATTTGAATATCGTTTATCAAAAAGAAAAAATGTTTAAAATTAATTAATTAACAAAATGTATTACTTTGGGAATCTATGCATGCCTACAACACTTTTGAGTCTAAATTTGGTATTTTTAAAAAATTATATTTTACTGTCGATATTTTACACAGATAAGAAAACAACAAAAAAAACAGAAATAAAGGGAAGATAAATTAAAGTCTACTTTAGGATTTGTCTTTGGAAAAAGTTATGGTGAGTGGCAATATGTCGACTTGCACCAACTTGAAAATGAGTAAGCTTACGTGCGTAACACTTGCATATTTTTCGGTACATCATCAATACCACGTCATAAACTGAATTATTAAAAATTTAAGTGTAGCTAGGTCCGTACTGTTAATCTTTTGGCTCTTTGATTTTTATTTCCTGTAAACGTGTTTACTTACCGTTTTGTTTTTCAACTGTGAAATAGTATTTGCGGATTTTCTAACATGTGTACTGTACAAAAAAAAAATTTAGGTCCATACTTTTCATAAAAAAGACGTTTAGTCTAATTATCGTAATTAACACAAATTAGGAAAATAATTTTTTTGATATAGCAAATACTTGTCAATTGGTTGTGATTATTAATGTCTGTTCAACAATTAATTTTAAATGAAACTAGGAGAGTTTGAAAAGTATTAATGTAAGATTATTGGTATCTATGTGGTTCTCCACCTGCTCACCCGCAAATGTTTTAAACGACAAAATTATTCGGAACTCTGTGAACCTCGAGAATTAGTCTAGATTACGGTTTAGGACAAATAAGTTTGGTGACTCGGATTCGGAATCCTATACTTAAGGAGAGTGTGTTTGTGTGTGCATGTCTTGGTTACTATTAACTTTCTAATCTGAAAGTAAATTTCTCATTAACCAAAATAGAATGTACTTACAAGATATATATAGACTTTAGAATCAAGCTAAAGGAGACTTAATTCTAAGCTAACTATAGTACATATATTAATAGTTACTTTGACGATAAGTCGATAATGTATTATTCGGTGGCATCAAAGTTATAACGAGTTGTTATCAAGCAAAGAAAAAGAAAAAAAAAGTTATAACGAGTTCTAGACTATGGTTTTCGTGGTCATGAATTAATCATCTTTTTATAGCAAAATCTATATTTAAATTCATTACGTACGCGGTCTCGCATGGTCAACTGTATTTAATAAGAATATTCTAATATTCACAAAAATATTCATCTTTCCAACAACAATAACGAAGAAGAAAAAAGAAAAATATGATATTTGTGTCTAGTTTAAACGCGATGTATCAAAACTTTCAATTGATCTCCTAATTTAAAGGAAGACTACTTTTAAAGTGTTTCTCCTACTAAAGAAAACTCTAATTAATCTTATCACAATAAAGTTAGGAATTAGGCAATTGATTAGCATTGTACCGGTTCCATTTGATCCACAATCGTTCTTTCTTATACTGCTAATCTTTGCTTTACATAAATGTGTGGCCATGAACATTTTACGCCTAAATTTGTATATATAATACTTAAACCAATAATAAAACGAATGAATCTAATTAGTTTTGGGATAAATACTTTTTAGGTGTACTAAAATTGAGTATGATAAAGCACGTAGCTTGAGGCTAATAGCCACGATAGCAAAGATTCTTTGTTATAATTTATTCCACATGATCATAAGCATAACTGATTAGGCGATTAGTATCATTTTTCTACTTTTTGCTTTTCTTTTATAAAAGATAAAGAGTGGATTTTTATTTTGTGACAAATTAAAATTGTACCACTAAAACATAATAATGCCTTCGTAACTTACATAGTAACATACATCAATTAATCAAAGTTGGTATGGCTCGGCCAAAAATTAACATCCCAAGGCAAAAGAGTAAAACTAATTAATATCACTTGTTTCAAAAAAGAAAATATATCAAAAAAAAAACTAACGTCTTACAGTAGTTTTACATGGACACACTTAGGCTCCAGCTTCTACTCTGACTTCCTGCACAGCTTTTTGAGCAAGAAGCTGATTCTGAGCCTAGCCTCATAGTCAACGATCTTGTGAGGCCCGTACCAGCCAAAATAGTCAACGATCAGTCTTTAAGTGTGTGTTGTGTGTATTTTCACTTGTGTGGTCGTAGCTCAAGCTTGTAAGCTCGTATTTCCATGGGAGAGATCGAGACACGTCCTTCACGCGAGGCTGATCCATCACGAGGCGGTTCTTGATCGTCGTACCCGAGAATCTCCATGTCTTCTTGTAAGAGATTCAATGAAGTTGGTTTAACCTTGGTCGCTGCGAGATCTTTGAACATGTCTGAGAAGTTCACTGGTTCGTTCGCCACGCTTGTGCAGTTAGCACTTCTTCCTTTATGGCAATAAGACGAGTCCCAAGCTCGTCTGTTGAGGATCATAGAAAACCTCGGTTTCTCTTCTTCCGATTGCTGAGAGTATTTAGATGGACGCGGAACCTTGAAATTCACGATGTGGAGGTCACAAGGTAACGGTTTGGCTAAAGGTGCAAAAGTACTGTATTGTGGAACACGCACGGATATGTCTTGTGGTTTCTTGGCAATGAATGTTTGTACAGGATTGTTCAAGTGAGCACCTACGAGGTGCGAGAGAAGCGATGGGTTCCTCGGATTAGGATTTGAAACCGAGTCTGATTGAGAAATGTTGGATTCCACAAGGAGGTGAAAAACGACTGTCATTGCGCGGTTATCCATCACACCTTGCCCGAGACCACGTCCGTCATCACGGACCAACCGTCTGTCCAGCATAATCTCCAGCCAACCTTTTTTAAGGCTAGCAACACCGAGAGATTGGCGAGAGTGCACGGAGAATCTCTTCCCGTTGGCTCCTTGTATGAACGCCAGCGACGGCATCGGGTAGTAGTTTCCTTGAAGAGGGATCTTATCATAGGTCTCTCTTCTGCTCATTTGGAAACCGTTGAGATCTGAATAGAAGACTTTTTTGTTGTCGACATCAGTCTTGTACCGGACAATCAATTCCTGATCGTCGAAATCCTTATCTACAAGCTCAACATGATATTCCATCTCAACTACTAAATCCTGAACCGTATTACCTCCTGTGTAAACACGAGTGCTATGCGAGACGGGTGAATTCTCCCATTTGGTTTTCGGGTAAGAGAAGACTTCTTGAACCAGTAGACCCTCGGAGGTGACTAGATGTCCACCGGACTGAACAATCAGCTGAGCTTGACCGTTTGGTTTGAAAAGGTAAGCTCCGCTATCTGGACTAGAGTACATACCAAGATCTTCTCCCACGACAGTCTCTGGTCCGTTTCTATGGACTATCTTTTGAAGCAGTCCAGTCTTAACGTCAAAGACAAGAGTCTGATGTTCATTTCGGATCTCAGTCGAATTGCTGTCCAGTTTTGAACAGGAATACGGAGGCGGACAAGGAAATGGGTCGAAGTCAGAAGCGTATTTGAGTTTGGACTGTGTAGCTTTCTCGCATTCAACATTCCCGTTAGCAATGTAATACGTTCTTAGACCAAGAGCTGGAATGGAAGCTTTCCAGTGTAGGCGATGTCTGCCGGTAAATAGTTTGGTTTTGTCATGCTGTACTTCAGGAGAAATTTGGCTAGGGACACAAGTCCAATTTGAGTCAAGAACCGATATTTCAGCGCGGTTAACAACAACCGTTACTACCTCCTCTCTCGTTTGTTCTGATGGATTGAACAGTATAACCGTATGTGAATTTCCTTCGCGTGCAGCAATCGGTTTATGAACCGGACGAGCATCATACTTGGATCTCACTTGCTCTGCCTCGAAAAACGATGGAGACTGATCAGATTTTTCTTTCTCGTGGCGGATCCCAAGAAGAACTTCGATTGCTTTAG
This sequence comes from Draba incana, assembly GCA_963576765.1. NCBI lineage: Eukaryota > Viridiplantae > Streptophyta > Magnoliopsida > Brassicales > Brassicaceae > Draba > Draba incana. The sequence goes on from OY755205.1 coordinate 10,834,646, forward strand.
ACATAAAGATCTGAAGATCTTGCAATGAAGTATGCATCCGGATACCGTAATCTTGTACCACATGATCCTTAGCAGTTCCAGTTACGCCATCATGGTGCTGAAAAAGAGCTAGATTTCTTCTCGCAGCAGTTAACTTATACGAAAAACTTGTTGGAAACTTCTCACACTGAATTCTATGGCAATAACCTAGCAGAAACGACATCATGATCTCAGCTCCACGAAGACTATGCTCGAGCACACGATCAACAGCTTTAAAGAAAGGCCTCGATACATAATAACCACTCCAATAGTCTTGTTGCCTATCTGCATACGTAAAGAAGTCACCCGACAGAGAAGGGAAACCAACGACTTGACCAGAGCCAATCTCATTGGGAAGAGAATAATTTACTCGGTCAGCTTCTTCTCGGAGTGTTCTGAAATAATCCTCTAAAGTACCAAACTGTGCCTCTGCGTTTAAACTAGGATTAGAGTTGATGTGATCAAACAAGAGCTGGTAGTTACGGAACTGAGCCTCGGATTCATCAATACTGATATACCGGAAATCATCACCAAGAGGTATTAGAAGGGTATTTGTTCGATAAAGAGTGGATTTTTTCCTGTATTGATCAAGAAGCTTTAATGCCCTCTCCTGCACATTTTCTTGTGTTGTCTCCACTGGGTGCTTTCCCCAAGGACAAAGCTCGTAATTAAAACCCCGCATCCGAGCAAAATCAAACTGACAGCAAATCGCAGGCTCTGGTCCGCAAGTGTGCGGGATATCATATGAATAAAAAGGCATCATATGAACAAATATATCTGTTGTTTCCATAGCATCCCAACTCTGACGCCAAATATATTCCAGATTCTTATGCATGGCAAGGTCTTTCTTAACCTCGTAATGAGTCCTCTGAATAAGCATGTTTTCAAAACCCATACGCCGGAGGAGATAAGCCATGGTCGATGAATATCCAAAAGGATCTATGGCCCAGGAATTTTTAGGAACAACCCCAATTGTATCGTTCAGCCACATATTACCCTCCGCGATCTGCAGAAGAAGTGGTCAAGTATTAAATCAGATAACAAAGCACACAATACCAATAAGCAAATATGGTTTACACTTAGAAAAGCCTAGAATCTCAACTCAAAAATCACATGTTCTCAGCTCAACGGAGGTATCAGGTAATGTTGAACTAAAACCAACCAGATGTTATTTAATAAATACAAACTAAATGGCTAGCAGAAACACTACCAATGTAGTTATCTCATTAAAGGTCTTAATTTCTAAAAATAAACAAGAGTATAGATGAATTAAGTGCATAAAACTGGAAAGTCAAAAGTTGCAGTATACATACCTGTTCAATTATAGCAAAATAATGTGAATTAGCCTGCACAAGAACATTAAGTTAGAAACTTAGCTCATCTCTCAACCAAAACAATCAGCACACGAATTACATGGGACTAAACAAACATACCTCATCATTCATCACCCAGCCACCTCCAACAATTTCTAACTGCCCATTCTTGATCAAATTACTCAAAGCTTCCTGTTTATTCGGTGTAGCATCTCTCCACCATCTCTCAAGGTATGACATCTCCTCCCATATAAACTTCCTTCTAGTATCCTACCAAAACACATCCCAACACAAATAAGATACTATAATCCTTCAATTTCAAAACCCATTACTTAAAACAGCAAACTTTACCACACAAACACTGAAATTTTCAAAAGGTGTTCAATTTGTAACAAAAGTGTCCCAAGTTCTAATCCCATTCCCATCAAATTTAAAACCAGGAGCAACAAAACTAGAAATTCCTAACTATAATCCTTCAATTTCTCAAACCCCATTACTTAAAACAGCAAACTTTAGCTTCCAAACACTGCAAAATTCAAAAAAAGTGATAAACTTTCGATGCGATTCACGCTTTTAAAGCTCAGTGACGTCACGAGAGATCTTGGGTTCATTCACGAGGAAACCATGGGAGAATTTTGTAAGTCACCTTTGATAAAGTTTCAACGATTGTATCAAGAATATGCCTAGACTGTCTCTGATAATACTCTTCAACAGTCAATTTCCAACCAGGATCGTTATGAGAATGAGGAACAACGAAGATTTTAAGCTTCTCTTTCTCCCACTCATCGCCTTTATACGTCACTCTCCAACCTTGTTTCCAAGGACCACCGTCTTCATCCAAAAACTCGATCCTGTCGTACAGATCTTTAGTAGTGATATCGACGACGGCGCCGGAGACGGAATCGTTCGCCGGTCGTCGGTAAATGTTTTTCCGAGGTTTCACGATCCGATTGGATCTGGAACCGAGGAAACGTGAGGAGATCGGTCCCGGGACGCCGAAATGGAAAAGGGTGAGGAAGAAGAAGAGGAGTGAGATTACGAGAGCGATGATGAAGAAATTTGAGAAGAGGAAGTTTATGAGGAGTGTTCGTTTTCGAGGTTTTCGATTGATGGCGAGTTTTGATTTTGATAAAGCTGTTGGGAGAAGGGTTTGGCCCCAACCACCGGAGCCACTACGGCGGGTGTAGGAGGAGAAAGGCATAATCAATCTCTCACTACTTGGAAATCCCGATGGTTTTTTTTTTCTTTCTACTAGCTAGCAGATAAAACTACGTCGTTTTTTTTTACTTTTTACTCTGAGATTTTTTTTTTTTTTGTTGGTGAATAAAATTTTTCTTTTTTGATTGGTGTATGGTTTTTCTGTAAATTCGAGTGATTGTTAGTGGTGTTATTGTCTTTTTGACATGAGCTAAGTTTGTTTTTCTACTTTTGTTTGTTTTTCTACTAGTTAACCCGAGTTGGTGAGTTCGAGTATGAGAGAGAACAACAAAAGTAAGTATTTTTTTTTTTTAGGAAAAGACATATTATTGAAAGTATGGGGATTTGATAAAAACAAATTTACATACTAGGTTAAAGTAATTAAGAAAACTACAAATGACGAAAAAGATATTAAAAAGATGTATCATTCTAATAGACTAATAGTAATCATATTCCGCAAGAAGATGGTGGGAGTCTCAATTATAACTACGAAAAACAACAAACACGACAAAACAATATTTGCCTAGAATCACGATACTGTCATTGGATACGAAACATTCAATTCTCTTGAACATAATATCGATAAGGCCACAACACAAAACAAAGGCTCCCAAAGTTAAAATCATGACAAAACAGCAGGGACATATCTTACAGCAACTCTAGACACAGTCTATATCACCAACTTAAAAAAAAAACTAGAGCAAACAACGTGTCAACACGATGAAACTGACCCAAGACAAAAAAGGTTGTAGTTGAAGAGGCAAAGCATAAGACGGCTTCAAACGGTAAGGCAAGAGATAATTTTTAAGTTTAGTTTTCTTTGGCGGCATAGATTATCAACTCCCCATATTAAATGATTATGATTATAACCATTCTTGATTAATTGTTTGCTTTGTGAAAATGATAGACCTTATTTGTCGGAATTCAATTGAACGTAGATAAATAATGTGAAATTTGTTTTTTAAAAGCCAATGTTTGTTTATAGTACAAAAAGCACTTGTACTTTAACAAAAAAAAGTTAGAAAAACCATTTGTTTTACTACAACATCATAAACGAAGCCTTTCACTCTTTTATTAGCTGATAAAAGGCTTTCATAACAAAATGCATAACGTCTTTCTGTTCAAGACAGATTATATGGATTTGATCAAGACGACATATGCATTTTTGGCGTGTCCATCATTCTCGCCGTCCCTTGTAGATTTCTCTAGTTTATTTATATATATGATAACACTCACAAAAATTATTATAAAAAATACAAAAATACATATTAAATTTCATCGGTGTAAATATTTAGATTCCAATTGGTTACTCGTACAATTATTTTGCATTATGATTAGTAACTCTTTTAAAATCTTGATTTCAACTTCACACACTTTATCTCACAAATTACATGTCAACGAATAATAGCCAAAGTAATATCTCAAAACAATATATGTATATATATATATATATGTCATTAGTATTAAACAAAAATAATAAACCACTTTTAGCAAAAAAAATAAAAATATCATTAGTATTAAAAAATAATAATAAACTATTATTGGTAAAAAAGTATATGGAAAATTATACCACAATTAAAATTTTGACATATGTCATAATCTCTTGAGTAAATTTTTTATCATGTACCACACTATTACTTTTATAAATTGAAAATAATAATTCTAATATGTCTTATTTTCATTTTATTTTGACTTATTAATTTCCTTTTAATTACATGATAATTTGACTAAAGAAACAAATAATGTTGAGAAAAAAAAGGGAAATGTATTTAATTTTAAAACACTAACATGTGTCATCGTCTAAATTACATAATTACATATATCGCAATTGGTGAGGTGTAATAATCCTAACCCGACAATAATCTAGCACGTCGCAACTACTAAGCAGACCATAACAAAGCATCCATAACCGGATAAAACCATAACGGAGAGCTCATGAAATCCGGTACCTCAACACCTGTCTTTAAGCCGTCCTTGAGTGAAAAGGATAGAAGGAGGAGCACCGAAGAACGCTAGACGAGCAAGGGATAAGACCTTCGACACACAAGAAAAGTAGTTGTTGTTGAAAAAAACCCAAAAACGGACAAAGAAACAGTCCAAATATGTGTCCACCGACGAAGGGAGATCCCTCTTACGGAGATGGCGAGAGAAACTGTCCACTGAAGGAGACATTGGAAAATGAGATTGAACGACAGAGTAGAAGAAGGAAGAGAACAGGGGAACAATTGTCCTATCCTTAAAAATTTGTCCTTATATTTTTAGGGCTTAAAATTCCAGTCTCATATTTCTTTTGTAAAAATGTACATTCGTTTATACAAATTAGGGTTTCTATATATTCTCATCATTTCAATCAAATTAAACCCCCTTGCTTTTGGATCTGCGATTTCTTCGCCCTTAGAGTTTTTTTTATTTCTCTTTCTTTATTTGGATCATGTTTTCAAAATTTATTCCCAGCTTTTAAAAAGTAAATTTTCGATCATCTTTTTTTTTTGCAGTAAACCCTAATTTAATTTCACTATTGGAGGGCATGAAATTTTACAATAAAAAAGGAAACGCAAAACCCTTATGCTCTTATGGTAGAATCTCATAAATGGATGGGAAAAGACATGTAATAACTATTATCACGACTCAAAATTTTAAAATAAAATTAAATTGTAACTGAGACATCAAAGAACTCTTTTCTAAACAACGATAAATGCAGTACAAAAAGCACATAGAGGAGATGCAAAGAGAGCAGTGCCTAGATCCGTAGGGGTTCGAGGCGAATTTAAAACTAGGAACTCTTTAATACCATATTTTTTAGCGATATAAAATATTTAAAACAAACGATAACCTAAAATTGAAGAAAAAGATGAATGTGGCGGATGAAACTTCTATTTTGCTAATAAATTTGAGTAATAAAACTATTAGGTTACAACATGTTGTCGAGAAAAAAGAACCCCTAAAAGTATATATTTTTTGGGGGCCCTAGGCAAATGCATATTGTTTTACTCATTAGGCACGAGTCTGAAATAGAGGATAATTGAAAGATTTCTCAACCTATAACATAAAACTTTGACTTAACATAAAGATCAAAAACTATATAAACACATTTGTTCACTATAAACCTTTAATAGTTATGTGATCATGGACACATATTTAAAACTTCAAATACGCAAATACACATAGCAAATCTTTATAAAAAGAAAAGAAAAGAGACTTGACTAAATATTGATATTCAAATATTACGCGGGAAGTTACCTAGTAGAAAATAATAACCTTCCAAAACCAGTGATTTTTTTGGTCAAGTCAAAGAATTAACCTGCCATAACCCGTGTTGTTTTTTGTTCAACCATTGCCATAGTTGTATAATAATTTGAAAAGCCCCCCGCCTAACAAATTAATTTCCAAGGTCAAAACAAACCCTATATCCAAACACACCCCTATCTTTCCTTTCGCTATATATACAACTCTTTTTCCTTACTCATTACCCTTTTTTCTCGGCCAAATATCTTTTGTTGTCTCTCACGAAAATGGTATCTCAAGGTAGCCAACCTTACAGTCGCAAGGAGAAATCTCTTGGGCTTCTAGTCTCCAAGTAAATCTCTCTACTCTTAAGATCATCTCAGATTTTTGAATCCGATTCTACTTCACTGATTTTTGTTTGATTGATTGATGAAAAGTTATCTGTTGAATCCAGCTTCCTGAATCTGTACAATCGCGAAGGTGTTAATCTGATTGGGATCGATGATGCTGCCAGAAATTTAGGTTAATTCTTCTCCTCCTCCCCTAATTTTCGCGAAATTGGATTTTGTAGTAGATGCGTATTATCAATAGATTGGATTTTGTTGTAATCAGATTTTGGATATTAATTAGAGCTTTGATGATTTTGGATTTTATTTCCCTAAATTTGTTGTTTGATATCTGAAAATTGTTAGGAGTTGAGCGGAGGAGAATTTATGATGTGGTTAATATATTGGAGAGTATTGGGGTAAGATTTTTTTTGATGTTGTTCATGTGTTTTTATGAAATGATTGTTTGATTGATTTGAGCTGATTAGGGTTTGTGTTGTTTACGGGGTTTTGTTACGCAGGTTGTCGGTAGAAGTGGGAAGAATCAGTATTCCTGGAGTGGTTTTGGAGAAGTTCCTCGTGCTCTCGATGCACTCAAAGTACTTAAATGAATCATCTAATATGCTTCTTCTTTGTTTACAGGTTCAGGATTGTTTGTTTTTGAAATGGGTTTTGAGATTTTTTGTCTCTTATGTTTTACAGGAAGCAGGAATGCGAGAGAAATATGGGATTGTCCCGTATGCGAATAACTCAGAGATGGTAAGTTTGTATTTGTATTCGGTGTCTTTTGTTTCTCTTTTGGTTTGTTGATGATGTAATTAACATTAGGGTCATTAATAAGAATATCAAAGCTTATTGTGTTACTTAAATTCGATTTTGAATAGGTCTTATATGACCAAGTTAAAGAAGAACCTGGTAAAAGTAATGATCAAGAAATCTCACCGTCCCCTAAACCTGGTAATAATGTTATAATGTCGGGAACGTTATTGATAAGTGAATGATTGAGTATAACTCTATTATGCATTTTCAATCTAGAATCTTATAGTAATGACTACTAGTGATATTTGCTTTGTTTTTAAACCTTCAGGCGGCAGGAAAGAGAAATGTCTCTGGATGCTTGCACAAAACTTTGTGAAGCTCTTCCTATGCTCTAATGTAAGTGAATAAGCATTTTTACATCTCTTCTCTAAATAAATTTGACCATTAATTGACACCTCTTGTTGCCACTTTGACATCAGGTTGATCTGATCACGTTTGATGACGCTACAAATGCATTGCTGAATGAGCCTCAGGATAACATGAATATGAGAAGTAAATCCTAATTCATTCCCTTAAATCTTTTCTGATCTCTGATTATTACATACGAAAGCAATAACTGAACCCTTTCTCTGTTAACTCTCTGCAGCTAAAGTTCGTCGCCTTTATGACATAGCAAATGTGTTTTCCTCCATGAATTTAATCAAAAAGGTACGACCTTGTTCCTAAGCCAATACAATATGTGCAATCTTGTAACATGTTCCGATCTTTTTATTTATCATTTTCATACTATACATTGCAGACTCAGTGCCCAGTGAGTAGGAAACCGGCATATAGGTGGTTGGGACACGATGGTATATCAGCCATATTCCCTTATGTTCCTGCAAGCTTATGTGGACGTAACGAGCCTAAGAAGCGGGCGTTTGGGACCGAGATCACCAACGTGAACACAAAGAGAAGCAAAACAGATTCTTACGGAAATGAAAACACAACCGGTAAGTTCGAGCAAGGACAGTATGTTGCGAAACCGGAGGTGAATAGCTTTGTGTCTGGACCAGTCACTCCAGCAAACACCTCTGAGCAAAACAACAACATAGGAATTAACAATACCGGAAGAACACTTGCGGATCTTGAGAGACTTTCTTCTTTCTACAGGCCACAATATTGCAATCCTGGTAAAAACAACTCTTTCCCTCTCTACTTATATGTCAAAAAAAATTGCTTTCTATAATAAGATTTGTTTTGAGTCTGTGTATAATAAATGTTTTCCTTGCATTTATAATCTGTGTGGATTTATAACAAGGCAAAGTTTCTTTCATATATAGGGATACTTGGTCTTTTAGACCACTTCTCACAGACATGGAAGACCTGGAATGAACAGGCTGGTAAGAAATGACTTAACCTGGTTAATTTAATTGCAGGCGTTACAACAACTAGCTGATCAAATACCAAATTGTTATTAGCTCTGCTAATTTGCGTTCAATTATAGAATTACCCGTACATTATAAAACATTTCTCGCAAATTTTTCCTTTTTCTTATGATCTTTTGTTGATGAATAATAAAATAATTTAAAGGAATTTAATGTCAAACTGTAATCAGTTATATCTTTTGTAGCTTGGTATGGTTCTATTTCTCTTATCATAGTTGCATTGTTTCTGCTAAAAATCATAGTTTGTTTGTTCTGCTATATCAAATTGATTTTTTAGTTTTTCTTCGCCAAACAAAATCGGTTTTAGTTTTTTACTCATTTTTGAGTTGATTCTAGAAACCTCTATAGTACCCACCAATTTTCTTACGCGTAGAAGGAAAAATTCTTCTTTTTTTTTTTTGATTAAACTATGATAATTTTCATTAATCAAGATGATAATCAACTGAATTTCTCAAGAAAATATTTTCAATGTATATATAAACAACACATCATTTGAAAAGGTTTATATAGTATTTTACGGCCATAACATCATTATTATTAATTACTCTATTTCGATATAAAATTTATAAACCATATTCTTAACATTGACTAGGTATGAACACAATTTTTTTTTTTTTTTTTGTCTTTCCTTTTTTAGTCATAAACAACAATGTGTGATTTTTTTTTTGTGTCCGCTATATGTGAATATAGATTACATGAAAATTTGAAAAGCTTATACTGTATTTTCTTGTCGTCGCATCATTATTATTAATTAATTTATTTTGATATGAAACGTTAACAAATATAGCATGTACGTTTCATATCAAAATAAATTAATTAATAATAATGATGCGACAACCAGAAAATACAATACAAGCTTTTCAAAATTGTATGTAATCTATATTCACAGATAATGGACAAAAAAAAGAATCACAAATAGTCGTTTATAGCTAAAAAAGAAGTAATTTGTTTTCATGTCTAGTCAATGTTAAGAATATGGTACATAAATTTTATATTGAAATAGAATAATTAATAATAATGATGCGATGACCGTAAAATACTATATAAGCCTTTTCAAATGATGTGTTGTTTATATATACATTGAAAATATTTTCTTGAGAAATTCACTTGATTATCATCTTTTGAAAATATTTTCTTAATAAATGTTAATAGAATCACAATTTTGTGAGTTTTATAGTAGAAAATTAGCATCGCCAAATGATCGAAAAATTTATCTACATCAAAAGTTTAACCAAGCGATACGAGCTACAAAAAAATGTACTTGTATATGACCACCTACATAATTTGAATAGTATATACCATGGCCGGCTCTTGAGGAGTGCAAGTGGAGCAAATGCCCGGTCTACAATTTTTGAGAAATTTTTGTACCTAAATTTATACATTAAAGGGTACAAATTTTTCAAAAATCACAATTTAAGAGGCAAATTTTTATAAATTTGCACAGGGCCCCAAAACTTATTGAGATTTATTGAGCCGCCCCTGGTATATACCATAGTTAGGGATAATGTTAAATACATAAGTAACCATAATTATACACTGCAGCGGTAATTAACATATTCAAATTAATTTCCTTGTGTTAAAAAAAATTTATTTGGACATATGATACTAGATACTTCGGTAATTGGCACTATTCACTTTCTATAATCCAAAAAAACCCCTCCCTCCCTCCTTTCCTATCTCCCTCCCTCGTTCCTCTCTCTCTCCATCTCTCTCTCCGTTACTCTCTCGTCTCTCCCATGAGGTTATTTCTGTCCATATTGATGACAAATTAAAACACTTACCTAATTCACCCCAAAAAAAATCCCGAAATGGACATGCCTATTTTCTCGTGTTTGGTCGAGTAACAAAAATAAATAGTTATATAAATTTTCAATTCATCCCGTTATCCGAAATTCCGAAGTTTCTGTCTTGTTTTATCAAAAATATTTTAAATATAATTTTTTAATATCCAAATTTTATTTATTTTCTGTCATTTCCTATTCCTTTTTCCTTAAAGTGAACTGATATATATATATATATATATATATATATATATATATATATTTTAATTCAAATTAACTAATATATTAGAAAGGTCAAAATCTAGGTTTCGTGAGCTCAGGAAACGAACGAAGCAAGAATTTTCAAAATAACGAAATAAAAAATAAACAAATCTTAACAAACAAACAAAAACCAACTCTTAGATTGCTAATGTAACCCAATTGCCATAGCTAATGTAACCTACTCTTAATTAATGTAACCCAACTCTTGATATAGAAGGGTTACCAAACTCTTGAATAGCTAACGTATGCTTGGATAGCTAAAGTAAAAATTGTATGCTTGGATAGCTTGGATAGCATACAAATCAAATGCCAATAAAGATTCTTTAAATATCCAACGCATATCATTCAGCTTGGATAGCTAATGTAACACAACTCTTGAAAGCTAATGTATCCCAACTCTTAGTATATATCATTCGGATGCCAATGTAACCCAACTTAGATAGCTAATGTAACCCAACTCTTAATTATTTAATTAAGATGCTAATGTAATCCAACTTATATATATATATATATATATATTTTTTTTTTTTTTTTCCGTCTGATGTGATTATATTGATATCAAAGGTAGCCAACTTGTGTTACAATCCAAAAATTTATACCCACCCCTTATATACAACCTTGAATCGAAGAGAAATGTCTACCTAAGCAAACCTAAACTCAAAAACAAACCAAAAAATGGGACAAGGGTACACTAAGAAGAGGCTATAACACTCCCACTCTCAAACAATTCTTTTAACCACAAGGGGAATCCTCTATCCACATACGAGTGGATTCGGTTGTCTCGAATTGCACTATGAATAATGAGATGTGCACCTCTATTCATTGATGCCTCCTCCACTTGAAGCCTCCACTCCTTGAATTTACCCAGGAGGTCCACTAACAAGACCACATGAGCAATGAAGGAAGGCCAAGCTCTTGGTCTCAAAATAGCTCATATGAGCTCAAAATCTTGTGAAGCAAATATCAGTCTATCCAGCCTATGCTCGGCCAAGCATCTTTGATTTGCTTCCACCTTATCAAACATTCCCAAGATTCTCCTGCTATGCATTAGTACCACTCCTCTTGAATCTCTCAGCACCCATGCTCCTCCACAAGAAGAGGAATTTTTGGACCAAGAGCATGCCACATTACACTTGATCCATGGAGGAGGAGGGGGTTTCCAATTGGAATTCTTCTTCTTAGTCTGTTCCTCCATTTGATTCATCCTATGATCCACTTGTTGAGCAATAAATCACATGTCTGTCTCCTCCATATACTTCCTCTTAGTTTCTAAGGGCCAGAGACGCTTTCCTTCAAAGAACAAGGTGTTCCCATTTTTTCATATATTTCACAGTATCCAGGGAATGCATCTCCTAATGTGTCTTGGTATCCTCAAATTCTTCTAAACTCCTAATAAATAATCAAAGTTGGAGAAGAGAGAACATGATTCAAAACCCTCATTCGGTCGAGGGACATCTGAGAGGGCACAAACTTGTCTTGCTGCAGGACAAAGAAACAACACATGATATATGGACTCTCCATCTATTCCACAGGACTGACACCTTTCATCCATTCTTATGCCTTTGGTTAAGATCTTATCCACCAGAGAGACTGCACCACTAATTGCTTTCCAACATAAGCTTTTAGGGTGCAAATGGTTGTTGGTGAGAGGAAAAAAAGAAAAATTAATAAGAGGAAAAAAACGAATGAAACAAGAAAATCTTCCTCCAATTTTGTTTCACTGTATTCCTCTCACTTTTTTAAAAGTAACAAATTTAGGGGAAACTAAAGAAAATTGATTTATTTTTCATTCATTTGATGAGACCACAAAATTATAGAAGAAAACAAATTCACACGAAATGGTGAAATTATAGAGAAATTGAGAAGAATAGTCTATTCGACCAAAATGTATTCCTCTTTATTGGAATACATTTGATAACTATTTGCACCCTTAATCTTTATAGGAGCTATCATCTTCCAGATTCTCTCCCTGATTCCGATGAGAGAACATATTTCATTTAGATGCCAAAAATAAAACAAAACAAATCAGAATTATGAGTATAAAATCTAGATATGAAAAATTAAGGAAACAAATAAAAAACATAAAAAAAGATTCTTCCAATACCCAACGCATATTAAGCACCCACACATTGGAGAGAGAAACCCAATTTAATGGCGGCCGCATCAGCTCGAGCCTTGACGCTATTCCGTGTAACAGACTTATCTCGTAACAAGCTAATCCTTCACCAACCACCACCGTCTCCTCGCCGTTCACTCTCTGCTCCTCACCGTGCGGTTTCGTCGTCTTCCTCCGTCATTAGCTGTCTCAGTGGAGGCGGAGTTTCTTCCGACGACTCTTACGTATCTACTCGTCGGTCGAAGTTGGATCGAGGTTTCGCCGTGATCGCGAATTTGGTGAATCGGATCCAGCCGCTTGATACTTCCGTTATCTCCAAAGGCTTATCCGATTCAGCTAAGGATTCGATGAAGCAGACGATTTCTTCTATGCTCGGACTCCTTCCTTCCGATCAATTCGCCGTCTCCGTTACCATTTCCGAACAGCCTCTATATCGCCTCCTCATTTCTTCCATCATCACCGGGTAAAACGATCTCAGTCATCACTAGTTTGAATCACAGGGGAATTTTGATACTGTGGATTTAGGGATTTGCTTAATTAGTTTGTCGTGGTTTTAGGTATACGTTGTGGAATGCGGAGTATCGTGTATGGCTGACGAGGAATTTCGATATAGCTAGTGATCCTAGAAAGGAGGATGATGAGTATTCGAAAGACGATGTTCGATTTGGATCGGAGAAGGGAATGAGTGAGGATTTAGGGAATTGTGTTGAGGAATTAGAGAGGATTAGTCCTCAGGTGTTTGGAGAATTGTCACCTCAAGCATTGAATTATATTCAACATTTGCAGTCTGAGTTATCTAGCATGAAAGAGGTAATTTCGAATTAGCAGCGGTCTAGACTTGTGATGCTCTTTGCTTCCCCTATGGTTGAATTGTCTCAGTATTGTTGCACACATTGGTCAAGTCTGATTCTGTTTCCATGTGCTTTTTCAGGAGCTAGATTCACAAAAGAAGAAAGCTTTACGGATAGAATGTGAGAAAGGGAACAAGAATGATTTGTTGGAGTATTTACGTTCTTTAGATCCCGAGATGGTAGTAAATGTTGAGGTTTCTTTGATATTCTTATTCTCAAGTCTCAAGATCCTAAGTCTGATGATGGAATCATGTTTTGACAGGTGACTGAGTTATCTCAACTATCTTCACCAGAGGTTGAAGAAATCGTGTGCCAACTTGTCCAAAACGTAATAAAGCGGATCTTCAAAGGCCAGACGACTTCAGGTTTCATGCAAGATTCTGCCATTAGAACTATAGAAGGTAGTGATGGAAGTGGTAGAAAAGTAGACACTTCAAGGGATTACCTTGCAAAGCTCCTTTTCTGGTACGTATAACGAACGCCTCATACCGATTTTACCTGGAAAGAATGAAAACAGAGCTTGTTAATCTCATTGATGGTTCTGTTTTGTTTCAGGTGCATGCTATTGGGACATCATTTAAGAGGTTTGGAGAATAGATTACATCTCAGCTGTGTTGTTGGGTTGCTGTAAAAATCAAAGAATCAGAAAAAGGAGACAAAAAGAAAAAGAAAAATACCAATGTATATTCTTCTCCACTTCTCTACAATTTTGATTTCTTTAATCTAATAAGCATTAAGTTATAATCAATCAATCTCCCCTGCAATTTTCTATCGCTTTTGTGTTTCTTCCAATTAGGTTTAGTTGTCCAGATAGAGTTTAGCTAAACAAAGGAACTAAAGATCAATAGAAGTAGAATAGTCGTTACAAGGTAAATCATATACAAGGTTCACTTTATTATTATCAAACAGGATTTTGAATTGGGATATTATCTTGAAATTTTGTGATTATATATGCATCGTCGATTCTTCCTTATGCTATTTAAAGCTTTGGCAGATTTGATCATGTCTTTTTAGCTAGATAAGTGTCTTCCAATGGATCTGAAATATGCTAATTGTGTTTCATTGCTATAATCTCTTATTCATTAATCTGTTTTCGTCAACTTATTTGACTGTTTCTGTATGTTGTTCTCTAAGTAGGTGGTATAGTAGTAGTAATATATTGGAAATTTTCACGTGTACTCACTTGACCAACCCCATTATGATAGTTAAATACACCTTTAGAATATCTTATACTAAGGGAAGAGTGTTTGATTTCGATTTTTTTTTAACTTGACCAAAGTAAATTGAAATTAATGCTATTTTAAAGGCTTTTTGGTCAATTTAAAGAAAATCATGAACCCAACCTCTATGGTTTAGGTACTTAATTCGCTTTGGTCTATTTGATTAAAAATCCTTAAAAGCCTTATGATACATGATTTGAAAGTAGGTGAGTTTTGTAACTTTTGTTTGATTTTTTCTCCTTAGAAAAAGTAGAAATTTAAAACAGAGGAAAGCAAAAATATGTTGGACACGAAACTAACCGAAAAAACAGCAGTAGTAGCAGTAAGTCAGTATGTCACACAAGAAGCATTGAACTCTTTCCATTTTTTTCCATTTTATTACTTCAAATATACAAAATGTGAACCTCAACGGTTCTAAAAGATGGGACTCCATCCAGTCTCAGAGGCCAACGCCTCAAGCCCCTTCGGCTCTCTCTCGGCCGCCGAATTCTACTCCCGCCACTCTGTCACCCACTCCTCCGCCTACGTCACCAACCCGACCGGCCTCAAACTCTTCACTCAATGGTGGACTCCTCTCCACCGTCCACCGCTCGGTCTCATCGCCGTCGTCCACGGTTTCACCGGCGAATCCAGCTGGTTCCTCCAACTAACCTCAATCCTCTTCGCCAAATCAGGGTTCCTCACTTGCGCCATCGACCACCAAGGCCACGGTTTCTCCGACGGCTTAACCGCTCATATCCCAAACATTAACCTCATCGTCGACGACTGCATTTCCTTCTTCGACGACTTCCGTAAGCAACACTCTTCCTCTTCCTCTCTCCCTTCCTTCCTCTACGCCGAATCCCTCGGTGGCGCAATTGCTCTCTACATTACCCTCCGTCAGAAATCGCAATGGAACGGTCTTATCCTTAGCGGCGCAATGTGCTCGATCAGCCACAAATTCAAACCTATGTGGCCGTTACAACACCTCTTAACCCTAGCTGCCACTCTCCTCCCCACCTGGCGTGTCGTCCCCACTCGCGGCTCCATCGCCGGAGTCTCATTCAAAGAGCCGTGGAAACGGAAACTCGCCTTCGCTAACCCGAACAGATCCGCCGTTCGACCACGCGCCGCAACTGCCTACGAGCTTGTTCGAGTCTGCGAGGATCTTCAAGGGAGATTCGAAGAGGTCGAGGTTCCGTTAATGATCGTACACGGCGGAGACGACGTCGTCTGCGATCCTTCCTCCGCCGAGGAGCTTTACCGGAGATCAAAAAGCAAAGACAAAACGATTAAGATTTATCCGGGAATGTGGCATCAGCTAATCGGAGAGTCTAAGGAAAACGTCGATTTGGTTTTCGGTGATATATTGGATTGGCTCAAGAAACGATCTGAAATCTCCACCATTAACGGTGGTGTCAAAACATAAAAGCTCCAAAGATTTGTACTTTTCATATATATATATATATATATATATGTATGCTCCTAAACAAAAATTTCAAGTTTTACATTATTTTAAACAAAAATGCTTCTAAAATTTCGTATTCAAGATCCTAGAGAATAGGTCATAAACTAAAATTATTAACAAATAAAGAAGATGAGAAAGTAGAGATTTTGTTAGAGTTTAATCTCTTATTGAAGGATAAAAAATGAAAGATATAATGAAGGAAGTGGAAGGGAAAGTGAAGTTTTCAATGGCGGATTCGACGATGATGTTACTTGTACAACAAGCAATGGACAAAGCTCACGAAAAGATCAAAACCAAACACGGTCTCCTCCTCCGTCTCAACGCCATATCCCTTTTCTACGAGCTCGCTGTCTTACAGCTCGAAAGCTGTCTTCAACTCGTCCAACAAGAGACCGGTCAGCTCGAGAGTACTCACGAGGAAGTCGTTCGCGATCTAAGAGAGATCAAAGACAGGCTTCATCACCGTCTTTTAGAGACCGAATTAGCTATTCTCGAGAAAGACAGAGAGTTGTTAGAAATGTCTACGAACCAAGAGAGTCTAAGAAACGTTTTAGAGAGTAAAGAAACCGAGCTTGTTCATTTACAAGATCTCGAGAGAAAGAGAAGGAATTTTCTCAAAGAAGACGAGTTTTCGGAGTTGAAAAGCTCGGTTGATCAACAAGTAATGAATCTAAGACAAAAGCTCGAGACCGAGTACGATGAATTGAGAGGAGAAACAGAAGAATCTGACATCGATGTTTTGAAAGGGACGATGGATCTTGCGTTTAACAAGATGCATCACGCGATATTCTTGTCGGAATTGGGACCGATTGAGCAGAGTTGGAGATGGTCGATAGAGAGAGATTCGACGTCGTTGCTTTTAAAAGGTTTTATAAATGGTTTAGAGGAGAAGAAGAAGAAAGTAATGATGGTTGTGAAAGATTATGAATCGGGGTTTAAAGATCGTGTTTGTTCGATTCGTAGAGAAGTAGAGTGTTTAGAATCTCAGATTGATCATAGATCATGTGTAGCAACACCGTCATCTTCGATAGATTGTGATGATAAAGAAGAAGAAGAAGTTGAAGCAGAGGAAGAACAAGAAGAAGTAGATTCAAGCAATTTACCGGTTTCGAAGTTGATTAAAAGTCATGAATCAATTATTAGGAGGAAAAGCGAAGAGGTTGCTCCGATTAAAATTGAGGCTGTTAAACGACAGAAGAGCTCTAGCTCGAAGCGAGTTATCGATGATATTGTTGTAGGTCTTGATAGCTTGATGAGTCTTAACACTAGTCTATTCGAACATTTGTACGATAATGATAATGATGATCAGAAGGAAGTGGAGATGGATGATGATTTAGATGATGTTTGGATGAAAATGCAGAAACGTAGATCAGTGTTTTCGGAGAATACGATAGAGGAGAAAGAAGATGCGGAAATGAAATTAATGATCTTGGAAGATATTTACTTGACTCTTCTCAAAGGTCTATTAAAAGATGAGATCATAAACAACCGAAAAGCGGAAGAAGAAGAAGAGACTGTGAGTGAAAAGATCGACTCGGGGCTTAAATGTATGGATTGTATAGAGAATTTGAATACGGAGAAGGATTATGAGGTTCTTCGCGAAGACGAAGAATTCAGACAAGAAGTGGATTGGTTTGTTGTGACAGAGATAGTAAGAGAAGTTTCAGAGATTTTAGAGAATCATGAAAAAAGTGAAGCAAATAATAAAAGGATCCTTGAGGTAGAAGGAAGCAGAGCTTTCTTGGGAATTTCTTTGTTATATGATGATTTTGATTTCAAGATTCAAGAGAAGCTAAAGATGGTAACTTTGAGGTGAGTCTATTAAAAGTTCTTGAAAAAATTATATAAAATGTTTGAATTTTGATGATCTTTTGTTTCTTTTTTGGAGTTTACAAAACTTGGAGAAGAAGATTCATTCTACGAAGGATTGCGTCGCAGAGCTAAGACGAAAAGAATCAGCTTACAGAACAACAGAATTCATGAACAAAAGAAAAGAGGAAGAAGAAGAAGAAGAGACAGAGAGTGAAAAGATTGACTCCGGGCTAATATGTAGGAATTGTCTAGAGAATTCGAATATGGAGAAAGACTCGGGAATTCGAGAAGAAGTGGATTGTATTATTGTAACAGAGTTTCTTAGAGAAGTTTTAGAGAATCATGAAAGGACTAAAGCAAATGATAAAAGGATGATTGAGGAAGAAGGAAACAGAGCTTTCGCGGAAATTTCTTTAGCGTATGATGATTTTGAAATCAAGATTCAAGAGAAGTTAAAGATGGTAACTCTCAGGTGAGTCTAAAAAGGGTTTTTGGCAAAAAAAAAAGAAAAAAAAAGTGAAAAATCTATATTGAATCTTGGTGATCTTTTGTTTCTTTTTGGAGGTTACAAGACTTGGAGATGAAAAATCATTCAACAATGGATTGCGTCGCAGAGCTAAGACGAAAGGAATCAGTATATAGAACAGCTTTCGTTCTTAGGTCTGAGAATCTCATAAAGGCAGAAGCTGAGGTATAGAATACTCGAAATTCGGGCCTAAACCCTAATTATGAGAAATTTACGAACAATTTCGATTTGATCATAAGAAACTGCTCGCAGGTTGATCTTCTCGGAGATCAAGTCGATTCGCTTGTGAAGCTTCTCAAGAAAACACTTTGGACATTTCACCAATATCCATTGCTTCTCAGCAATAACTCAGATGTAAGTAAACCTCTTTTATTTTTGAACTAGATTGTATCACAAGTAATCTCTATATATGTAGAAAATCTTTATTTTCTCTTGGGGGTTTTCAGATATCAGAAATCTCGAAGATGATCAAGAAAGAGTTATCATCTGCGGATTCATGAAACTAGGTTTCATTATAAAGCAAACCAATTTAGCTTGCTCGAAATCCTTTTTATTAAATATTGGTGGCATGAAAATGGTCACATGACTTATCATATCCAATTTACCATAACTTTTAAATTTATTCTTTACAAATTTTGAAATAAAATTCTGAAAGTCAAACTTTAATTTAACTGATCTCTATAAAACTGTAATGTCTTAAGAGAAACTTCAATTTATAACTTAAAGTATTAAAATAATAAAAGTCTTTTAGCTAATGTATGCTAATATAATCTCAACATGGTCATATATATATATATATATATATATATATATATATATATATAAATTCATAACTAGTAAAAAATTGAATAACTCACCAAAACTTTCATATTTAGTCTAAATCACCTTTAATTTAGCTAATTGCATGTCGTCGATAAAGAACGTTAAAGGTTGTCTCGATGCCATGAAATATGCCTTAAAAGGACACTTTAAACGTTTGGGTAAGGAATGTTGTCACGCTATCAATGGCCTCGTCGACGATTGTTTTCCGATTGTATTCCCCGATAAACCGTACATTGCTTTTCTCGTTAACGCTGCGTGCGAAGGAAAATTTGGTGATGTTATTTGCTAGATGAAACTAGTATTAGCTTGTAACGCAATGCATTTTGCGATTTGTGTATTTGTGTTTTCGTATGAAAAATTAAAGAATTCTCTGTTTATTTCTCTTAAATTTCCTGTTTATTTCTCTCCAAATTATGAGTTATATTTTTCTTTTTAATTAGTAAAAGATGGTCATACAACTTTTCTTTGATAAAGAACTCCAAAAGTTCATAAGGAAACGGTTATCATAATCATATTGTAGTAAATTGATTTATATACTTGTCTTAGGGAATTACGTACACGTAGTCAAATGAAACAACACATGACATAGTCAAGTGATTACAACATGGTCAGACTATTTTTATATAACTTACCAAAAATCCTGCAATTTTTAAATAAAAATATCTAAAAGTTGACTTTGAGTACCAGAAAAGAGTTTGAACTGAAGGCTTAGAACTTTCACAGTGTATCCAAAAAAAAAACGGTAAGAATCCTAATTAAAAATCCTATATCTATTCCACTTCTCAGACAAAAAAAACAAGATGTAAAACAATCCATGTAATTATGTTTCTCTCCAAATAGAAATGGGGACATAAAAATGTTTACAAAATTTCTCAAATCTAATTATACCTCAACGTATTTTCTGTTTTCATGAAAGTCGAACTTTAAATTATTACCACATCTATAAATTTCTGTAAATTTGTCTCAGAAGAAACTTAAAATTTACAAAGACGACAAAACCAACAAAAATTTGAAGTTGTAAAAGAAAAGAAACTTTAAATTTATAACTAAAGTATTTGTTTTGAACAGAATAAATATGTTTGGCTAAAGTGTTTGTTATATAATCTCCACTTTGTCATGTATTCATAACTAGTTAAAAATAGTACTTTAAATAAAAAACTAAAGTATTTTGCATTGAATATAATAAATATGTTTAGCTAAGTTTTTGTTATACAATCTCAACAGTGTCATGTATTTATAACTAGTAAATATTAATTACTACTTTACATTCATAACTAGAGTATATTGTATTGAAAATAATAAATATGTTTAGTTAAAGTGTTTGTTATATAATCTCAACATTGGCATGTATTCATGATGACATAGTTAAACCACTCACCAAAATTCTCATATAGAATCCTAGTTATCACCATTTACTATCCCACTATACACTTACAAGATCTAACAACCCCCTAGAAATGAATACCAAGCAGATCAACGTGATGTTCTTGTTTATTTCTGTGATCATGGCTTTGGTTTGTCGTCATCGAGCCGAAGCTAATAAGGCGATCAAAGTAATTCCCGATGTTGGTTGCTTGGGATCGATACGGAGCGTTCCTGGTTGTCTCCATGCCATGACCGATGCCTTAAAAGGACACTTTAAAGGTTTGGGAAAGGATTGTTGCCACGTCATCATTGGCCTCGCTGACGGTTGTTTACGGATTGCATTCCCCGGAGCTCCGTTCATTGCGTTACTCTTTAAAACTGTGTGTAACCGTAAATTCGGTGAAGGTAACTACTAGGATTAAGAATTGTGACCTTGTAACGCAAGGCATTTGTTTGATTATGTGATCATGGCCAGTGGCGGATGCAGAAATTTTTTTTTTATACGGGGCACAATATAATTATATATTAATATATAATTTATTTAAGTTATATATATTATGACTAAAATGCTAAACCAATTTTCAAAGTTTTATGTTATGTTTTGATATTTTTTTGCAAATTTGAATCCAACTATAAAAGTATATATTATTTTTGGATGTTTATTCACTATTCTATTTTGTCACTATTTATATAAAATAGTTAAATTTATAAAAATGAAATCATTATACATAAAATACATAAAAATAGTTAAATTTATAAAAATGAAGAAGAGTCGAAAAAGTATATAAAGTATATTAGAAACCGTGAGATAGAAACAGGAGATTTAAACAGATTTTCGCAATGTTTCGGTTTAACCTTTTAGGGTTGAAAATAAGAAATGAAAGTAAGCAAGCTACACAAGCTTTTTCCAATCAAATTAGATTACTTGCGTGATTTTGTAATCACTTTACGAAGTAATCTCCATCACTGGTGAATCATTTGCCTCCGAACAACCGAATCCAAAAATAAATTATAATTTTTTATTTCGTCACAGATGCTGAAAGTAATTCAACATTTTATGCCATCCGTAGACATTTTATATATATATTAGTAAAATCAAAAGCAAGATAGATTCATGCTCTTAGAGATAAGTGAGATAAAATATAGACTAGAAAATTTAATAGCTCATTAAGGAGCTTTATTAAAATGCAAAAACTAAAGAGAAGAAGGATTAAGTTGTCACCATGAACAAACACAATAAATACAAGGATTAAGGATTTCAAATTGATATTCATAAAAGGAGAAAGAGAGGTTGCACTTTTGGTCGACCACTTCGAGTGTGGTTCAATGCTAATTCTCTTGACCAATATTTGATCTTGCCAAGTATGGGAGGACACTATAGCTACATGGTTGTTTTTTGTGGCTTGATTTTGTACATTATTTACATAAAGGTGTGTGTCTCTAATCCCACAACCATACAACATGTAAGTTTGACCTCTACTTTCTCAGACACAATCATGTTCTTGATCTATACAAAGCATTTTGCACTGTTAAGTGATATGATCGGAATATTTCAAAGAGGATAAATTCGAAGCATTGGGTCTCTTTACTGGAAGCTGGAAAAGAATTGAGTTTGATCATCAACCACACGTGCCTACTTACGGGTTTCATAAAGTTTTTATGAGCCGTCTTGATTTAATCGAAATTAGTTTGATCCCAAAGTTTAGGCCAACAACGACACCTCATTTGATCTTCAATTTATTTCATGGACAATGTTGATAAAGGTGTAAATTGTATAAGCAGAGGAGTAATCAAAACTAGTTTATAACTCAAGTTTTAATCAGATTTCTTTAAACTAGAGACCTAATGTACTTAAGATCATATATATAATTAGGGAGTTCTCTCTCCATCTAGAGTGTTCACATAAGCAAATCTTTTTTTTAACCATTTAAAAAAGGGGGTTTTTTTGGAAAATAACCTATTTATATTTTTAAATTTGAAAAATACACTCTTTTTCCATTTTTGAAAAGTAACTTTTTATATTTGAAATGACTAATTTATCATAAATTTTATTTAAAATTACATATTGTAATAAATCGTAATCAAAATTCATAAAATTATTATTAGTATATTATTTTAATTTGTATTTGAGATAAAATTGGTTCATTGTTTTAGAATTATCTCATTTCATAATTTGATAAAGATAGTTAGTCTTTTAATACATATTCTTGATCAACAGACGTACTACTACAGGATAATCTATACTTCTCAAGCATCAAGAAGCATAAATATTGATCAAGCGCTCTATTATATGAATAGTTGAACAATATCATCCAAATATTTGCACTAGAGGATTGAGCTCCTTCCACCCCACTCAAAGAACACCATATCACAATTTTAAGATAAATCTTTGTGTAAAACTTACCATATAGTTTAATTATATAAACTTTCCATAGATCCAATGATAACTGACTTATAGATTTTTGCTTAGTTTAAATGAACCGATAAATTGACTTATGAATACAATCGATTATGTTTCTTGATCTAGGACGGACTTTTATCGTCGACAAAAATATGTAAAAGATACGTCCAGAGTGTCAGAAGTGAGCGTAAAATTAGAACGACACTGTCCATGGAAAAAACATATCCGAATATGGCCGATGTAGTGGCTGAGCTGAGAAAAGCGTTGAATTCGTGGGTTTGTTCTTCCTATTCGACTTCTTGGGAAAGCTTCTTTTAGGAAGATGAATAGAAAAGTGAGTCATTAGATAGAGTTTGTTATTCCTATTCGACTTCTTGTTGATCAAAATTATTCTTCCACAATTATGACAATCAAATTATATGAGAAGAGAAACTTAAATTAGCTTGCTTGCTCGATATTTTTTTTATATATAAAGTACTTAATGTTCTTAATTATTATCATTTAAAAATAAATTCCATTTGATAATTAAATATAGGGATGAAAAATACAAAATATTATTTAGTTTTATTAAAGCTATTTAAGTAAATTTAATATATGAAAAGTGAAATTTTCAAAAAATAAAATATAAAGGTGTATTTTGCAAATTTTAAAACACAAAAGAGGTATTTTTCCAAATTTCCTCTAAAAAAAAAGTCCATTAAATACATATTAAATCATATTTATTGTTTTTTGTAGCTAACAAAATATTAAATTAAGTTAAAAACGTGAAAACCAACTAAAATGAATTAAAATGATAATTTATGAATACAAGAGTTTACAAAATTAAATTATGATTAATAATATGAATTTATTTCTTACCAAAATATATATTACGCATATACAAAATTAGAATGTTTTTATGAATTTTATAGATAAATATGACATAACCATACTTCGAAAAAGTGAAAAGAAAAAAAAAATCTATATTATTGTTAAGAGCTATATATCCCATAAAATATGAAAGATTTATTTCTTATTAAAATTATTTTAGGGCAATAAAGCATAAACTTACATTAAAAAATCCAACTTACACTTATTGTTTCCAACCACACATTTAATTTGGAAATGAACTTGACTATATCGTCCATAAAATATGAAATGTTTTCTTTTTTTTATTAAAAGGTTTTACCACAATAAAACAAAACTTACATCAACTATGCATTTAAGTTTGAAATTAACTTGACTTTTTGATATCAAATTAGAAGAACAAACGTTTAAAAAATAGTATCCTAAAATCTCAAGTATTTATTTATGATCAACGAAACTATGGTAGATTTAGAGAATAATATTAGGACAATTTTAAAAATGCCACAGTTGAATTTTTTTTTCAATCATACAACTATCACATGCACTTTTGTGAGCATGCCACCTTTAAAAAAAAACACATGTTATAAGGTTTTAAAATAGATTATAAAGTTTCAAAATAGATGATTGATTTGGCTACCTATATCACCAAAATGCACTTATCTTTTCGGTAACATGTCTTGAGAAAACTCCAGAATTAAGCGTGTTTGAGCTGGAGCAATCTCATGATAGGTGACCTATTGGAAAATCATTTCTAGTATCGTGTGAGTGAGAATAAAACACGAGGAAAGATTGCATGGTGATTTGCAGGATCAGTAAACAAGACTTCTGAGCCTCCCAGACTAACGCACCAACCGTCGAACATGGTGGGCCCACAGGCTTAAAAGTGGGGGGGGGGGGGGGAAGGGAGGGGCGGTCGGGACGTTACAATAAGGTTTTTTTAAACGGGGTTATAAGGTTTTGTATACTACTTTTAAAAATCTAAAAAATCTAAGTAAAATAAAAAGGGTTTGTAAACGGTGCCACACTTACAAATTTTTTTTAATGATTGCATGATTGTAAAGTGGCATGCAATTAGTAGCAAATCTTGAAAATTCTCAATAATATATCAAAATTTGGTGACAAACATAATTTTAATAAATAAATTTGATTCAAAATGAAATCATTTAAATGAATGTTTGAGAATTTTCAAGAAATATAACTTTGCAAAAATGCACCATCACTTTTTCAAAAATTTAAATCATTTATGTTCGTGTTAACTATGTTATATTAGAGTTTAGTATGTTGGGTTTAAGATTTGTTAGGGATCAAAACCTTTTTTCAGATTGAGAATTTCCAGATATAAGGTTTTTAAACGAATTTATAAGTGGTAAGCTGGTAAGAAAATAATTCAAAAGTCGCATATTTGCAATTTTCCCTAAATGTTTTGAAAAATACTTTAATTGGCTAATAGATAAAGAATAATAAATGTGATAAATCTTATACGAACAAAAAATAACTTTTTGTAAAATTTTGAAATTAATCTAATAGTTTCGGAAAAACAATTTATACTAGCTGGTGAAAAAATAAATAAAATAGTAATATTTATGTTGTGTATTGACTAAATATCATGGTGGTAGATAGGACATCGAGTCATAACAAAAAAGTGACAAACTATTTTGAATCCAACCAACCTATCTTTGTACTATGAACTTTTAATATATGACAATAAGAAGGAAGCATATAAAAATGAACAAAAATTAAACAAACGGTAAAATATCGTCTAAAACCCCTATAAAAACTACTAAAACATATTATAGTAACATAAACGTTTGGGTTCGTTTGGTTTGAACTGGATAATGGTTAGATTTTATTTTAAAGATGAACTAGATGATTGGCTCGCACCATGTGCGGGTATGAAATATTTTAGATGATTACGTAATTTTTAGTTTTTCGTAAGTGTTTATTAATTTATTAAACTTATATATATGTAGAAAAAATAGATTTTAATGTTCTTCTAATAGTAAAATTTTTTAGATTTGTAACATTTTTGTATTTGTATTGAAATAAAATACAAACAATGAATAACAATATGTAAATAAAGAATTAGATATAGCGAGAAATTAAGGACATACATGAAAACAAAACTTCAAGGAAAAGAACACACAAAACAAAATAAATAATTTTTATTTTTCTTCCTAGGTGATTCATCTACGCCATATACATACATGAAACTTTTTAAAACTCTATAATACATAATTGTGTACGCTTTGTTATCATTCATTCATATTTTTGTTTTTGTTTTTTCATTTATATAAGGCAAATTTTCTGAAATATACCCTTATTTGGTGTAACGCTCCGACCGCCCTATCAATGGGCTCAACGTCCACTCTCGGCACGTGGGTCCACACTTCCCGACGGTCGGTGCGTTAGTCTGGGAGGCTCGGAAGTCATGTTTACTGACCCGGCAAATCACCACGCGATCTTTTCCCGTGTTTTGACCTCACTCACACGGTACTGGAAATGACTTCCCAGTAGGTCACCCATCTTGAAATTACCCCAGCTCAAGCACGCTTAACTCTGGAGTTCTCTCAAGACCTGTGACCGAAAAGATAAGTGCACTTTGGTGATATATGTAGCCAAATTAATTCATTTAAGCCTCTCTGCATATACCGCATATATCATATATGCCCTGAAGCCGGGGTGTCACAATCACCCTCACTAACAGATCGCAACGTCCTCGTTGCGCATACCAAGATCGTTACCCCGACAAACTTACTCACATAGTTGACAGGGCTCGCTCTGATACCACTTGTAACACCCCGAATGCCCTATCTATGGGCTCCACGTCCACTCTCGGCATGTAGGCCCACACTCCCTGACGATCGGTGCGTTAGTCCAGGAAGCTCGGAATTCATGTTTACTGACTCTGCAAATCACCACGGGATCTTTTTCCGTGTTTTGACCTCACTCACACGCTACTGGAAATGACTTCCTAGTAGGTCACCCATCCTGAAACTACTCCAGCTCAAGCACGGTTAACTCTGGAGTTCTCTCAAGACCTATGACAGAAAAGATAAGTGCACTTTGGTGATATAGGTAACCAAATCAATTCTTTTAAGCCTCTCGCATATACCTCTTATATCATATATGCCCTGAAACCGGGGTGTCACATTTGGAGTCAATACAAAACCTACACCCCATTTTCTCTTTCTTCAATTTTTTCCATCTATGCCATGTTTTCTCCATGTATTTGCAAAAATGTCATTACGTAGACTTGTAAATGTCTCATGTAGACTTCACCGGGAAGAAGGAAATTATCAATGACCAAAGAAATCAACTTATTTACGGAAATGCCATCTTCATCAATTTTCCAACCACTATGAACAACCAATTTTGAGCTCTTAATGGCTCAACAAATGATATTCGAGCTCTTAATGCTCTGATGTAATCCTTATTACCTCTTTCCTTTCTTCTCCTCTACAATTTCATCCATAAATCTTGCTAATTTGATTTTTTTTTTCAAATCTTGCGTAACGACATCAATATCGGTTAGATTTCCAAGTTCCAGCGGTGGAGGAAGCGAAAAACGAGCTCAAATGGGTGAAAAGGTACCGAAACTTGTTCAAACTCAAATTTTAGTTCTGGTTCAGACATGTAGACTTCCTGGAAGTCTACAACTCAACGAAGAGGTCAGATTTGCAATTCACTATTTATGCAAAATAACTTGATGTAAACTTCCTAGAAGTCTACATAATTCCTTTGGAAACAAAAAAACCAGTGCCACGTGTCGGGGTTACTTTTGCATTTGACCAGAAGTTTGACTTTATTGTGTAGACTTCCTAGAAGTCTATACAAAAGTGGGTCAGTTTTGCATTTGACCAAATTTTGACTTTGAAATGTAGACTTCCTACAAATCTACACGAAACAAGAGGGTTAGTTTTGCATTTGACCAAATATCGAACAATTGACCAATAATATGTAGACTTCCAGGAAGTCTACATTTAATTAAATTTTTGGTCAAATGCAAAACTAACCCTTTTTCGTGTAGACTTCCTAGAAGTTTACATCGTATTTGTAGACTTCTATGGAGTCTACATATATTTCTCAATTGCAACAGTGACATGTACGGCAACGAGTAGACTTCCTGGAAGTGTACTCCATCTGTTGGGGTCAGGTTTCACCCAACAAGATCAATGTTAAGAAATGGCTAAGTATGAGAATGACTGCAAGGTCAACAGGGTAAACGGAGTCAATCCAGTTAACAGAAAGGTGTGCGAGGTCAAAAGTAGAATATAACGTCAACGTCAAAAAGCTTAAGTCTTGGCATGGCGACGAGGTCGACGAAGCAGAATCTTAACTGAAGGGAGATACTCAGCGAGTTCAAGAATACAAAGAGCTCATCGACGTCAAGCCCAGAAGTATTAGCGAGGTGGGCCAAATCCAAAAAGCCTTCAAGGTATTTGATCGAACTTGACAACGAGGCCCACGACGTGAGATGGACCTAGTCGCCAGACAAATAAGGGGAAAATCCCAAGGGATTGAGGATTTTTCCTTATCTCTTTAGAGGTTGACCTAGCCGACCTAGTCGACCTAGCCGACCTTGCATACTACATATACTTGTACAAAAATCCTTGAAAGGGGATCCACAACTTATTACACAAAACATCAATAAAAGCTTTCTTTATAGCAATTGCAACCTACATTCTTAAGCTTTAACCTAGAGATTTCTTTCCCTTCAACAACCCTTGACAAATCTAATTGTGTTAGTTTTGACTCCCACAATTTGGCGCCGACTAAGGGGAATTCTTGAGATTTTCTTACTCGAAAAAGCTTACGAACGACCAATGTTACGATGGCTACGAGCAACGATCAACAACTCAATGCCAAACAGCAACGTATCGCCTAAGAGCAACGCGTCGCCGAAGTAACATTTGTAGACTTCCAAGAAGTCTACATTGGGATATGCCTAAATTGCAAAAGTAACCCAAATTATGGACTTCCAGTGTCTGCTCAGAAGTCTGCACGAGAAGTCTACTGACTGATCGGAAGTCTACATTTCACAGTGTTTTTTAAAAAGTATTTATATGTCATTCTATAAACTGTTTTTTTGTTTTTTTTTTGTTCTCACATGTGTGGTACTTATTGCTCTATCCTCTGTATGAGTTGGACTTGTTTAAGACTAATATTTATGGGATAATACTATTTTTTTGTTTTGGTGACTAGTTAGCTCATTCAACGTAGACTTCCAGGAAATCTTCTCGTTGTAGACTTCCAGGAAGTCTACATTGTTCAGAAAATCTAAAATGCATGTATATAGTTTTATAATGATTTTTTTTTAAAACTTTTTGCTTACACATGAGTCATAATAGCTATTGTGTATGATTTGGACATGTTTAGTTATAAGATTTGCAGGTCAAATTTTTTTTATATTTGTACCACCACTTATTTTTGCAGACTTCCATTGCAGTCTACTTTTGGATACTTAGCTTATTTGTAGAGACTTAGCTCAATTATGGGATAAATAAAAAAAATTGTTTGGTTAGCACTTAGCTTATTTTCTTGTTAAGTTAAGAGGAATGACATTAAACACACTTTTAAGCCTTAATTCATTCAATTTGGGACATTGGACTACAATGAAAATTATAGACTTAGTTCATAAACAATGTAAGGAAACACAACTCTCAATTCTATTGATTAGAAGACAAGAGAGAATAGTGAAATAAACTTCATAAATAGCAAAAATCATCAACTCTAAGATTATAAGAGTTGAAAAAAGCAAGAGACAAAAACAAATAACAAGGTTTATGTTTTGTAGAATATTATGAAATCAACATTAACTAGTAAAAAATAGTCACTAAGACCATCATCTCCAATGGTTTACTCTATTTTTTACTCTAAAAATGGAGTTCTTTAAAAATAGAGGAGAGGTTTACTCCAATAGTTGCCTCAATTTTTTTCTTTATCAATAAAATATTTTATATATATATATATATTATATTTTTATTTTCTTATTAATTTCTCTTAAACCCCTTTAATTTTCAAATTTACTAATTCTACCCATATATTTTATTTGTAATAATAGTACAACAAAAAATAACAATATTTTGAAGATCTTAACGGACCCGGAAGCGATTTACCAAATTATTAAACCGCTAATTTATGTTGCGTTAGTGTTTTTTGTATTGGTGTTTTTATTTTTAATTTCCGGTACTATGTATGTATTTGTAATTTAGAGTTTATTATGCTCTTGTATGTTTTAACTAAATGTGTAATTGTTGTATTTTTAATTAAAAGTAATTTAAAATATTTTACAAAACATATACAAATTATAAATTTGTCACATGGTAACATTGTTGGGTTCATAAACTATTTTTGTGGGTGTTATATGTATGATAAATTTTATTTAGGTATTAAATAAAAAATTTGTCAAATTGTAGGACTACTTTGTAAATAAAAAAGTTATACTCTAAAAATAGAGAAAATAAATAGTGTTTCTATAAATATAGAGAATTACTATTCATTTTCTATTTTTAGAGCATGATATAGAGTACTATTGGAGATGGTTTTACTCCAAAAATAGAGTAAAAAGGCAAAAATAGAGAATTACTGGAGATGCTCTAACAACAAGGAATAAAGAATACAAAAGAAATAGTCTCAACATTTATTACATTTTTTACAACAAAGAATAAAATGAAACGAGATGAAGATGCATAATCCATAATCTCTTGTGATTGATCCCAAGTCCAACAGTCAATGAAAGCAACCCTGAAACCAATTAGTATTTGGTATAAATGGGTAATGGGTTTATAAAAACAGTTGAAATTTTAACAAATCTAATAGCCACTCACCTAACAAGCTCCCTGAGAAACACCTCCTTGTGACTGTATAAGCTATGAACAATCAAATCCAACAATCTACTAATTTGCAAATGAAATTAAAATTCAGATTTCACTTCACTAACCAAATCGAGATATACCCAGAATCAAAGATTGAAACTTTTTGGAAAAAAATTCAAACTTTCATATTCAATTTCAAAAATTTCAATATAAAATCCATAAAGACATGAGCTTATTATCATCACCATATCCATCAATATAAAAAGAAACTTCACTTCTCACTAAAAATCAAAAATCAATTACTAAAATCGATTCTTCCAAATC